>JAQGCH010000636.1:0-20960 GCA_034699485.1 Nanhermannia elegantula | reverse complement strand
TTTCTATAGTTTTTCTTAGATTTTTATAAAATAACAATTTCTAATGCATTTTACATATTTATATGAATTTTGCAAAATTCAAATCATTCTTTTAAGAATTGTTTTTATCTCGAATAAGTAGAAAAATATTGTAAAGTACTTTACATTATACCTTAAAAATAGTTACCTACCAATGAAAAATGCTACTTTATGACTTTCTTTGTTTATAAGGAAGCGTTTTTTAAGTGCTTCTGTAAGACTTACCAGAAACACAATTTTCTAAAGTTTACATTAAGGACAAAAAGTAAATTTTTATTATTTTTGAGATAATATTATAAATCATCTTTATATGTTTGCTTAAAAGCAGTAAATATCTAAAAGGATATGCTTGTAAAACTATTTTATAAATGCTTTACTTTAGAAGTTTATTATTTATTTTTACACAATTATTTCAAATATCCAATTATTTAAAGTTATTTTTAAGTTTTTAGAATGTTTACTCAATTTCAGTTAAAAATTTAAAAATATATCAAAATAATCGATTCAATTATATATGTATTAATATAATTAAATTGTGAGAATTAGATAGAATTTAATTCTCATTGATGAGAAAGCTTTGATTACAAATATACAGACAATTAAGTGGAATTTAACTGAAGGTAAATTAAATTTGAAATTAGTTTATAATGCTTTACCTGACAGTGTGACCAACACCATAGTGAACACTAAGTACTTCCCTAATAATGGCATAGTTAATGATGTCGAGGGAATAATTTCGATTAAAACCAAAAAGAAAAAAGTGAGCGATAGCATTATTGAGACGGTTAATGTCACCTATAATGTAATGAAAATAACAAATTAATGATAACAAGTTTAGATTAAGCCAAACTAATGTTCTTAATTCGAAATGACTGCCAAACTTTCGATCATTTGAAGTCTTTCGAAATACTTTTAATATCATTTTTGCACTTATAGATCGTTTGCATTAGAAATGAACTCGTTTTCAAAATTATGATTTGTTTAGATGTAAAGCAATCTAAAGGATGTGCTAATAAGCCATTACTAACCTTTTCGCCACTATCTGATGGCAAATAAAAAACAAGTACTGAAAGGCATGAAATTCCAACGCACGGAATAATTAAGTTAACCGTATAGAAGAGTGTTTTTCGACGCAGAGTTAAATTAAAGGTAATATCCGGATACGGCTCTGGACAGCAAGAATAATACTTTATTCTCTTCATAGCAGGAACTGACATAATATCCCACTCAACGTTCAAATAAAATTCTGACAAATCGATACCAATGTCAACAATTTTAGTGCCGTTAACCTCACGTAAATGTTTCAAATCGACCTAAAGGTCATTATATGAGTTAAGTCAGGTTTTAACACAATTTCAATTATAGTTCGTTACTTGGTTTCCGTCATATCTACAAAATAGAAAGCACGACAATGAGCTTAAGCTAAAACTTTGGTTTATTCTAATGAAGCCTTACGTCCAACTCCCAAACTTCATAAAACATTCTTCATTTTCATCAAAATTCATGACATTAAGCAAATAATAAAATAGAAAATTAAATAAACAAAGTTTTAAGTTTTATCATAAATTGCTATCATATATAGTTGTATTGATAGTCATAATAAAATAGATTAATTTAGAAATATTTAGGAGTAAAATAGCAAATATTTCGAATCAGTAGCGGTTTTAAGAAGTGAAGGAATTTATGTGTTTATCAAAGTTGATGATTATTATCGCTATAAAGAATATGAGCTCGACTTGATTGCGATTTTATGTAAGTAAAGAGAAAAATAAAGTTTTATATGAATATTTATCAAATCTCCTTTAAAATCTGTTGAATAATAATTAACGAGTAAATAATATGTTATTGACCGCAATTACAGTCCGAATAATATAATTTCTGCCGTGAATTCAGGTTTGAATTTTAATACAATTTTTTTAATGAGAGAACTCTACATACAGGGTAACAAATGGCGATAAACTCTGGCTTTCAATTTTAATAACTCATTTCAATGAAACTGTATCTCTTTGGTTAATGCCTTAAATTAAAGATTGAGATGTCCTCTATCAATATGAATATCTAATTAATTTCAAAAATTTTATTTAGCCACCTAAATTTTGACCCGCCCTATAGGTACCGTATTTTAGCAATTTTACAATAGAATTTTAGAGATTTTTCGCATATCAATGAAATAAAAATGGCATCATATTTAATAACCAAAGTATAATTCAATCATTCAAACGTAGGTCAAAAAAATTTGACCGAAAACTTTAATAAACCTAAGAAAAATCCATCATTTCGGGTGAATTCGGGAAATTGGTAAAAAATTGTTTTCGAAACTACACCCACCCCTATGAGTTATACATCGTTGGATTCAGCTTATTAATCTGAGCATTTTGATATGTCACTTGGCCACCTCAGACCACAACTTGACCACTTCTGAACACGTATCTTTATAAAATTTAAACCAGTGCTAATCGCGCCGTGTGGGTCTTAGGACTGAATTAACTCAACTTATTTAATTATCATAGAAATTAGATATGCATATCGATAGAGGACATTTGAATCTTTAATTTAAGGCATTAACCAAAGAGATACAATTTGATTGAAATGAGTTATTAGAGTTGAAAGCCAGAGTTTATCGCCATTTGTTACCTGTAGGATTAAATGGCTTTATCATTATTTTATCATCAATTGATTTCCAATTGACAACAATGAGTACTACTGTAGTCTAATCCTGTTCTACAATCTCTTAAGTCAGGATTTAGCAAATCTAACACTTTCTGTATTATATTTTACAAGTTGATTGATTTAGAGGTAGGGATCAATTTGAGGAGATTTTTAACACTCTTAGCAAGTGTTCTGTAATTTAGTAAAGCATACTATACTTCATTAATAAAGACATAGAGTAGTGTTGTGCTGCAGAAAGCATGTCATACCTTGTTGATCAAATGGGAAATAATTGATATCAATATTACAAGAGCTCTTATAAATTGCTGGTGGGTTCCAAACGACTTTTCCAGAGTCATGCTGTAAGAAAACAGAATCCAAGTAAACAAAATGAATCGGTTGTTGTGATATATATTATCCGTACAATGATTGCTTTGGTCATTATAGTCACTTCGTAATTCCCATCGGCACTAAATTCCAATAAATATGGAATAAAAAATAATTAATTTAATTTACTCGCTCTATAGATAGGCAACGCTCAACATTTAGTCCCAAAAATTACATAATCAAAAAGAATTGCTTAATAAGAAAATAATTATATTGTTTGTGCATATATTTGAATAAATAAAGTTTTATTTATCATTTATTTTGTGAGCATATATTATTATTATTAATATGAGGTCATACAGCATATTAGAGTATGATAAATATTAGAGCAGTAGTGTATTGATGTGCCCAATTTGCATATATTTCCCTAATTTATTCTAATACTTTGCAGACTAAGTGTGTCCGCTTTGACGTAATTGAAAGGCTTTGACAATGCCTGAGGCAACTCAATGAAGTTGATTCGACTCATTCGACTAACATTTTAATTTAAATCAATTTGACTGCTGTACAGTATATTTATACATTTAGTAGGGTATACTACAAACTCACAAATTATATATAAATTAATGTAATAACAATTCTAACAAATATAATGAAGTGAAAAAGCTGCGAAGCAGTGGCACCAACTTGTGCAATATGCGAATAGGAGACAAACACGCGAATACTCTGCTTCATTCGATATACATTTGGATAATTTTATTTCCATAATCAAAAGTTTATGAATGTGTTTAATTTGAGATAATTAGATAAATGAGTTGTTCAGAGTTTGCATTACTTTTATTTTATTTGGCTTAACATAATAATGCATTACTCACTTTTGCTGACTTTATTACTGAGCACACAAAAAGGTGCGCTCAATTCAATCAAAATAATGCAACTTAGGCTCATGGCTCAAACTCATTTTGATGTGATATATATTAAGTTTATAACTCACTGCATATAATGTTATCAATAGAAACTGCTATAGAAAGAGATGAATGCAACAAATGCTTGCATTCTATGCATTCTAAAAAAGTATTCTAATAAGAACCCAAGAATTTATCAATATATCCATTTATCAATGTATTTATTTATATAAATGAATTTTCGATATTTTTTCCATTTGATAAATGCTATTCAATCTATTTTTGTTTCAATTCAAATGCAAGTATTAAAAAACTGAAATAATGGTCCAGTTTTGGGAAAATGAGACAAAAGTAATACAAAGAGGTCTCAATACTTCACTCTAAAGCTGGCAATTAAAGTAAGCCCTTTTTCTTGTCATATAGTTCTGTACTGAATTGTATGGTCAGATATAACACATGACATAATGCATGGTTTTCTTCCAAAGTTTTATGTTCCACTATTATTAGACCTGACGTGTTAACCTAACAGCTTCCTTGCGTGAGTTGAAGCCCTGCTTATTCCGTTTTAGACTAAGAAAAAAGCGAAATAGGGAACGCATTTCAAATGTTATTGATGCAGCGGTTTATCTATATTATATCACGTACTGCACAATACATGAATGTGCGGATTCACAGAGGAATTGTGAACATTCCAAAGATTCCCATCCACTTTAATGCATTTTGCTCTAAGGAGTCCCCCATTAAATGCAACTTGAGCTCTAGTGAACACTCAATCCCTACTTGCATCAGACATCAGACTTGCATCGCTTACAATTACTAAGTTATGCAATCGCACTCGCACCGAATATTAGTAAACGTCTCATTCTCTCTTATATTTATTATTATTTGTGTCGTGGAATTTCAAAATTAAGAAACAATCTTTTCAGAAGTTTGATTAAATTCTTTTCAAAGCATTTTTGTGTGCTTTACGCCAAATGTTTAGTTATATTATCTGTTTTTATCTCTTAAGAAATTGAAATTTTTTGACCTAATGTCTCTTATTATATGTGGGCATTAAAGGATCAAATTGTTTTTAATCTTACTTGTTATATAAGACAATATCCGGTAACCAAATTTGCTCTGCAGAAAACCAATCACCCAAATTTTAAATCACAGAATTTCATTTGAATAAATATTTTCATATATTTTTTTATAATAATAACTTATAAGCTCTCTTTTGGTTCAATTTTAAACTTTTCATCATTTTTAAAGTAATTTTTTTCTCTAAGTTTACAAAAATAACAAAGTTTTCATTGAGTTTGAAAATAAATTATAAAATCATATTTATATTCACAAAAGGATAAAAAGACTAAACCAACTTTTTAGCATTAAAATCTATAAACTTTAATCATAAACCCGTTTAAATTTTATTCAAATGTTAAATTTTTAATCCCCTGAACTTTACTTAAAGATTAATATATTTAACAATTTGTTGAGGATTAAAATCTGATTACTGCATATGTCTGATGATTTGTCTGATATGATTCTACATTTTAAGGAAATAATTGATTTTAAAAAATATTTTTTTGTGTCAAATGAAATTCTGTGATTTTTTAAGACACCTGCTGGAACATATAGTTGTGAAACTCCTCCATACTCTTCTGGGTCCCATTTTAGCTTATGATCAATCCATTCCTATAATAATATTAAATAATAAAATAAACTCTATTTCATAAAAATGTTTATTTCAATAAATAGAAAGAAATTTCAATATTCTGATAATAAATATGGCAGCACATGAAAAATATAGTAAAGTTCGTTATTAAGCTATTATTATTGTATATTTTGATGAATAAAATCAAAATTAAATAGTTTTTATGCAAACATAATACTTTTTATTTGTGTTTATCTTTTCGATATAAAGAGCTAAAGGTATTTCAAAAACAGTTCGGTTCAACTCTTTTCAAAGAAACTGTTGGCTTCAAATCTTATATCTATTGACTATATTTGAATTTAGTTTATATCAAATAGAATATTATAAATTAGAGCTAATGGTTTCAAATGAGTAGTTTCATATTGATATACGGGTACTGTAAACAAGTATATGTTTCAAATTCTTAATAGCTTTAAGCTTTATATCGTATAAATAATATTTTTATTTTCAAGTTTATGTTTAAAACGATAAAGTCCAATAATCTATACGACTCAATATACAAAGTGATTCTATCCTTCTGTCTTTCTGTCACACTTTCAAAATTCATGTGCCATATATAGCACTCAAACTACTGTAACAGTATATAGCATTCAAACAGAAAACTTTTGTGAAAACAAGCGCTTTTGTTCATTCATTGCATTCAATTTAAACATAATTTTTTAATTTTAATAAAATAATAATTCTACGGGATATGTACAGCAGTTTTATGTTTAGCACGAAGTGCCAGGGTGCGTCTAGTATGAACTCATGCTTTATTTATTTACTTTATTTATTTAAAAATTGTGTCTATGTGCCCGCAATAATGTAATGAAATTACAATAATATAACTCTAATTTTCTTCATAAAAAATTTTCAAAATAGTTACACGCACTGTAAATGGTATATAACAATGCATTTTAAATAGTGTCTTTTTGAAATTTCTTATATTCCACTGGTTAATGCAATCAATCCTGTTTATAGTGAGCACTTTTATAGTGAATACTCGCTTATAGTGAACGGTTTTTGCTGGACCAACCCGTTCACTATAAACGGGAATGACTGTATCAGAGTTATGTTTGAGTAATATAAGTTGTGAAGCATCGGGTTCCGCTAGTTATATAAAAAATTATCTACAATTCTCATTTTAAATTTTGATAATTCTGTTTTTCATTTTTGTAAATTTTACATGACCACACCCGTTGCTACGCGACTCATATTACTTAAATATAAAAATTAGGAGACAATTGAAATAATTTTCCCCTTTTTAAATGGTTTGATTCAATTTTTATTAAATGTTAGCTTTTAGAGGTTTTTTTTGTTTAAATATCAAATTAAGTATTCAGTCAAAGATTTGATTTTGGTTTAGACACAGCTTCAAAGTTTCATTTTTTAAATCTCTCCAAATAAGTAGTAAGTGTTGTAAGTGAAGAATGGCTGTGAGCGCCTAATAATAGAAAATACTATGTTATCCCAACATTTTGATTTGAAAGTTGACAATCCATTTGTTTAATTCTACTTAAAAACAGATCAAAGTCAGTCTCGAGCAAAGAAAAGGCGAAAACATATTATAGTCTATAACTTAATTAACAAATCGATCAGTAAAGCTGATCATTACAGGAAATGATTAAGCGGTAACATTCGATTAATGGTCTGCTCCACAAAGAAAACTTGGAAATACATTTATTAAATTAGTTCTATTCAGTTAAGAGACCACAATTGCAGAAATGGCTTACTTTAAATTGCAAACTTCCAAACTGTAGTTATTTCCATCATTTCAATCTATCCTATACTACATTATTACTTAAATTTATATACTATGTAAAAACTTTTTACAAGTGTATAAAGTTTTAATACAATATTGAATAAATTGATCTCTACTTTAGAAGTATTTTCGCTCAGCCATTAAAGAAATGAATTTTTCTAAAATGCTAACACACTTATAAGTTGAGCTGTCTTAAGGTAAAGTCAAAATAATTTAATTCAAAGAATGAGCATTCCTTAACTCACATCAACTAAAGTGTCTTTATTTTTATTTTGTGGAAAATAAAAGATCTTTCTTAAAGACTGTTAATTAATTGAGAGAAAAATATTTTTGTATAATTCTAAACGCTTTATCCCTTTTCATAATAGGAAATCGTTGCAAATAGTGTTGCAAATTTTTTTAGAAAACTAATCCCATTTCCACTTCCATTCACTTGAAAAACAAATCGAACAGTTCCTTTATTTCATTCCTTCAATATGTGCAAATAATACTGTAGTATTGCTTATTTTTTGCTTCATTATGTCTCATAATATTGGATCACTTCATTGCAATTTAATTATACTCACGTTTTTTTCAATAAGTAATATAAAAATCAAAATAATTAACAAGTGGAGTGAATGTGTGAAGGTGTTTTCAAATATAATATGTGAAAATGCAGAAATACTATATATGGTAATTCTTCTGAAATTCAATATTTTCATAAAACCTCAGAGATGAATCTGAAACCCCTTCAACTAATAATAAACAAATGGTTTTTTCATATCACTCTAAAAATATTCGTATATTAGTATTGATTGTGCATTGATTGTCAATTTTGATTGTGCATTGTTTATAAATTATAATTTTTCTTTAATCAAATCTTATTGTTTTCATTTTCACTTCAATTCCACTTATACTCAATTTAACCGAATTTGACTTGCAATCTATTCCACACACATTTTCTTCCATGGAAGTGGAGGCAAGAATTTCACCACTAGTCGGAAACAAAGACAGGCAACATCTGTTACCATTCTGTAAGTTATAGCAATTTATTTTTTGGTAAAATAGTGTTCCAAATATTTTCTCTCTTTTTGATTCATTTCCATATTTTTAATTCAGTGCTTTTCTTACTTTAGTTGAAAAAATGGTTATTATGGCAAAAACATTATCACTGCTATCAGTATAGCAAAGATAAAATATAATGTCTGTGCGTGCTATACATGAAAGTTAGAAACAAAAACACTTCATTTTGAATAATAAGAAAACATAAAGTGATGCAAATTTTTTGTCATCACGAATCAAATTAAGAGTAAATCTTGAAAAATCTGTTATTTCTTTATACTATTATCTAAAATGAATTAATATGAGCTCAACTGGTTCTTGGATAAGTGGTACGTTTCATATCTGTTTCATATTAATTAAAGCGTATATTTCTATCCATTTATTCAGTGACTAAAATAGAGTTGAAAATTATTCGGTTGTCATAATATATTGCAGTGTATTGTAGTGTAGTATATGTGTAGTTCACTACAGAACTGATACTGTACTAGTATTATAGCGTACCATTACTTTTATGATAATGAGCCACATCTGCAATTTTTCTCACGAAGATTGAAAAGATTAGAGTTGACGCGTTTTTTCTTATTCATTCATTTTTTGGCGCTCTCTACAGAAGCAGATCAGAGCTCCCTTTTTCAAATCATTGTGTTCTTGGTGTGCGTGATGTTATATCAGTCTCTTTGATCAGCTGTGCTTCCAATGCTTTAGTTCAATAAGCATTCTGTACTCATTCGGTATATGGATTCTGCAGCATAGCATTCAATAGTAAAACTGGTGAATACATTCTTATATATTCATTCTTTACATATTCATTCGTACATATTCTACATATTCATGTGCGATATGAAACGTTTTTCTCACTAAAATGCAACATCATTAAGATGATGCTCACTCGCATGATATGGCAGATTCATAGTGATCTATTCAATCATAGTCAAGTGGGGTACATCGAGTAACACTATTCGCATTATAACACTTGCATAGCATGCATCAGCTGAATCTACTGTAGTTCAGACTCAATACAAAGGTCTACTGATGTGTATCCAAGCGCGCACATTAAATCTTAGGATTACGTAGCAATGCTTCTATTGATTTTTTGGCGATTGCTTCACTTTCTTTAAGAACCCATTTTTAGGAAGTTACTTAGCGTTGCCCTACCCTATCAAATGAATTTCGTAGACAGGACTCTCATTTACCAGTGCGAACTCACTACTCTACTTCTAGCCTACAATAGGCGACTATTTTTATATTGTGTTACGACTACAGTATATCAACTCAAATGATTCCACAGAAAAAATGAGTTTTTGCTTTAAATTATCTCATACTTTGCCAATGCTTTTCATTTTCTGCGAGAATTACATGTTCTTTATTTTATTTTATTTTATGCAAAAATATAGACTGACTGGTGAGCTGAAAATATTTAGCGACTGCACAGAGCAAAGAGCTTTTCTCAAATATTGACACAACATTTAAAATGAAAACTCGCTTTATAACAACAATCCTCGTGAATACATTTGTGTTTAAATCTTTCTCTACTTCAACAGAGAATGTATTCTATATAAAGGCTAGTGATCCCACTTTTCGGCTCTTATAAAATAAGAGATAATTATTTGCTTCAATTCGTGATTAAATCACATTTCTTAATATCAATCGATTGAAATTGGATTAAATGCTTTTATATCTAAAAATATATTAATTATTATATCTAATATCAATACTAATTCAATGTTTTTTAGTCACTGTAAAAAAAGTCTAAAAAAAATATTTTATTCTCAAAGCATTTGAATAAATAATTTTTATAAAGGATTTTAAATTATCAAAACCTAGATTTTATGCTTCAAATAAGTACAAAACCGAACCATTTATTTTGAGATCTTAAAAACAAATTCGAAAATAAAGAAAAGTGACAAAAAACTTTTGAAATGAAAAATAAATACATGCGCTAACACAACAAAAGCCTTATGCTCTAAATGTATGACAATTACACTTTATTTAGTTTTATTTTAATCTAATATTGTTATGGATATCATAAACTAAATCACATATAGTCCGAAATTATTAATTTTTTAAAAATAAAATTAAACATTAGTTCAAATTGATTTGACTAAAAAATGTTTACCCTCACAAATGAACCCTTTTTAAAGTTAATGTCAAATGTAATTAATTATAGAGTCGTTACACAGAAAAATGCAAAACTTTAATCATTTTCTGATTAAATCACTGTAATAGTTAAATTATTTTTAGAAAATGAATTTTCACGCTTAGCTTTTAATTTATAGCTCTTTTAATTTTAAAATTATTTTATAATTTTTAAGTGTTATGTAAAAGTTGACTCTTTCATAAAATATAGTCAACTTTGACATCAAATTGACCTTTGAGTGAGGGCGGCGCTGATCCTAATCAAACTGATATTTGATTGCTATATGCCGGCAGCATATGCATTGTTTTATAACAATCCCATGGTAGACACGGGGTTATCCATGTAAAAATCTCAGTGGTATTCAACATGGGCTTCAGTGAGATCTCTTCTCATTAGGGAGTTGGCTCATGAAAACGTTTTCACATAAAAAATGTTTTCACAAGGATTACAAATTACAAATTAGTATTTAATATTTTTGTATTTAGAGAATTATGTTCAACAGTTAAATAAAGATATATTCAATTTTACAGATGTTTTAAACATTTAGCCCGAAAAATGCTATTACTAAATATGTTCTGCACTCTTTTATTATGCAAATGAATTCATCTAACATTCAGGGAGAATAGAAAGAAATACTATGATTCGTGCACAGTCTTACCTGATTAACCCATACGTTTGTAGTCATTATTTGATTTTTCAGATTCTGTCAATAAAGAAAAAATAAATAAAACTCAATTTTCGACTCAAAATTGTGCTGTTTTAATAAAAACTCTATAGTATTTGAGTTAAACAAAAACAAAATTATCTTCTCTTTTGTAATATGACATAAGTGACAACTTTAACTTCGTTTCGGGAGAAAAAATCTCTAACGCTAACAATGAGCTTAAGTATGATAGCTTTTTGTCCTTTAATGTTATTCTCTGCGATCTTTCCACATGAAGACCTTTCTTAAAGCATCGCAACTAAAAATGTTCCTTTTATTCTACTGTACTGTACATTAGGGGTAATTTCGAGTCAATAGTTTTCGAATATATAAAACATTCAAATGTCTTTCAATTATTCTTTAGTTTTATATATATTATAATATATAATACTTATTATAAAACAATTATAACCTGAAAACAATTTAAAGTATTTTTGTACTTTCAATGTGTTTTAATAAAAGATTTTATATTTTTTCAACGGATTTATGTTCAAATTTCTTAAAAGCAATTGTCTCATAAATATTTTACAATAATTTCCATTTTCCTTACACTAAATTTATAACAAAATAATATTTTACTATTGATCTAAGAATCTCAATATTGATTAATTTTGAGAATGTTTTATATTGAAAAACAATTTTTCCATTTTAATTAAAGTTTTTAGCGAAATGAATAAATTTGATACTTAAATATACAATAAAGCTTTTATGTAATTATTTAACTAAACATTTTATTTGCAAATCTATTTTATGCAGATTAAAAATATAATAATTAACATAAATATTAACTTTCAGTTAATTTTGATAACTTTTTAAATAAACATGAATATGAAGTGAAACATTATGATTGAGGTAAGTCTCAAAAAGAATTTAGGTTTGGATTTGAAAAATTTTTTAATTTGTTTTATCAATAACTTATTGCTCATACATAATATATATTTGGGATATAAAGAGATTAATCTATTTTAATACTTTGATCTGTTGAACAACAAATTGAAAAATAAATTTTTACAAATCTTTGACAAATAAGTGGATTTAAACAGCTCTTTCTGGTTAACCCAATTGATTAAGTGTAAGTTTAAAGCGGTTGAAGGTATGAAAAAAATTGAAGCATTACATATCTTTTTATTGATTGCTTCAATAAAAATTGTCCTTTCCTTATAACCAGTGGACCGAAAACTTTTTCACTCAAAGAAACATTTAGCACTTTCTCTATGTAAAGTAAACTTTATAGATATCAAAAAGCTATTCTTGACCTGTGGAGCACAGAATTGAAGTATTTTTTCTGATATATTTATTCAGAACGTCAAATAAAATTTCATATGAATACATAAATATACTGCAAATGTCATTTCTAGTTGAAAAGTGTTCTTTAGTTCAATCAGAGCTCTACCAAATTTACTTGAATTTTATCATTTCTCTCTACTCACAAGTGATTTCAAGCAAAGCTAAATTATAAAAATGCTATTTATTCTTTCACAAGTATAAAATAATGAGCACTTTATGTGAATATTTTTTTTACTCGAGTACAAAATTAGTAAATGTTTTTGACAATAACTCTCTGAAAGTGTGTTTCTGAAGAAATAATAATTTCCATTTTGGGCGCTTTACTATCGATTCAATTTAAAGTTAATGGAAACTAAGCTAATGAGTGATCTTAATTAGATTAACTGCTCTAATCATGATTAAATCATAGATGATTGATTGAACATTATCTAATAATTAAGTTCAAATACTGGTATCTTCACATATAATTCCCTACTTTTTAAGCTCTTTTTTACTTTATTTTAATCTGTTATTCATTTTATTACTAAGTAATTAGAAATAATAATTATTGTTAACAGGAGTTTAAATATTCTTTAAAAGCATATACAAGTTAAATAGGGATTGCAAAATAAAATGTTCATCCATTGCATGAGATGTGTTTCTGATACGTTTCTGTAAAATGTTTAGCGTAAACAGAAAAGATTTTTCTTAGTTATCATTTGTTTTTATAGCTATCACATAAATTTTTGAAAACTGAAATTTTCAGTATTACTTAAAAATAATTAAACCATATGAGTTCTTATCGGTAGTAAGAGATGTCATAACTAGAGTTGCAATATTACGCGTAATAATCTTTGAGTGTAATATTTAGCGTAATTTTACGTAAATTACCGTAATTTTCTGTAAAATTATGTAAAATTGGTACAAAATGCTTTTTATTACAAATTTTAGAATTCAATTATTTCTACACACTATTTGCTTCATCTTCAAAATCACAAGAATGAATACCAATATCACAAGTTTAACTATAATTATTCTGAGACTTAAAATTAGTTTGAACTGTTAGAATTGTTTCTACACCAAATTCAAAAGTCTTTTTCGATATTTTGAATGAATTCTTGAGTGTTTTGAGAAAACTCGCTCAACACAAACGCTGATGGCAGGAATTCCAAGAATACGAGTGGCTATATTCCTTGACTGGATATATGGCTTTGATTTTCCCATTTTTTCAATAACAAGTGTATTTTTAAAGTAAAACAATACTTATTAATAGATGGCGCCATTGGAGAATTTTACCTCCTAATTAGCGTTGCAAAATACTAAATTTAGTGCTAAATTTAGTGTCTTCAGAGAAAATTTAGTAAATTTTTCATAGAAGCTAGATTAACAAACGAAAGAGTTCAAAAATTGCTATTAATTGAATATAATACTAGTTATTAAACAAATAATTTGAAAGAATTTTTTTATTTCAGAGTTGAATTATCCCTAATATAATACTAGATTAGGGAAACATAACATTCTAGGATGATAACATATAGTTTTAACATTTTGCTGTAGTTTTATATTTTATACTAAATTTAGACTTTGGACTAAATTTAGTACTTAATTTAGTGCTCTGGAGAAAATTTAGTAAATTTAACAACCCTACTCTTAATGTAATTTTACCGACATCATCGGTAAGTTTACATAATTTACGCGTAATTTTACACAGTAATTTACCTGTAATTACACTCTATGCAACCCTAGTCATAACTTACTCTCAAATTCTTTGGCTAAATACTAACAAAATCGGTCGGAAAATTGAAGTTAAAATCCATGTGGCAAAATTCTGTTTTAAAATTTGAAATTTTATTAAAACTATGCTTATTGTAGGCTAAAAACTCATCGATTTTCTGAGACAATTTTTTCACATTTAAAGTATAGTGAACAGGTAGATCCTGCTATAGTAACATTAATATATAATCGGCTTTCTATAAATATTTTCATTGAAAATATCAAATCGTAGCTTATATAATAGGTGAACATTATTTCATATTATCTGCTCCGTAATAAATAAATTAAAAATAAAATTCTTAAGTATTCAATTATTTGAAGTATTCAAGCTAATTATTTTGATACATTCATTATTTATATAATATATTGAGTTTCTTATAAATTATGAATTATATTTAAGTAATTTTCATCTGTGTGTAAACTTTGAATGTAATTTTTAAAAATAGTTTAATGGAATGCGTTAAAAATTATTTTTTATCATATACTTTTTACAAGGGTTTACAATAAACGTCATATGATAATAAGCATGTTTACTGTTATTTGTAAGGTCTAGGGTTTGATATTTTGATAATAAATATTGAGTATTGAATAATTAGATTAAATAGATGTTCAAGACTAGAACCTCGAGCCTCAGGTTCTGAAACCTTAGAACCTCGAACTCGAATCTTATCATTTAGAAACTGAACCCGAACCTGAGGTTTGAGGTTCGGGTTCCAGAGTTTTTGAGGTTCGTTATGCCCTTCAGTAAGTATAAATATATAAACTATTACTATAAATCGTTATAAATTTCATTATTTAAAGTTAATACTAGTATTAGTTATCTATTGCTATTTTATTAGACATTCGTATGTCTTTAGCTTCAATTCCTTTCCTTTATTCCTTCCAATTATCTCAAAGATATCTCAATTTCTTCTTTGGATGCAATGCTTAAACAAAATAAATTTTGTTTAATTTCTAATATTAGTTACTAATCTATATAAGAATTGTTCACATTCGGAACCTTAATAATTAAACAGAATTTTCAAAATCAAATGGGTTAACTCAGTCACGTAAATCGATACTTATAATGATGACGACTGATGTTATTTGAATACATTTCTTCATATTTTCACGAACCTGATACTCATTTATCGCCGAAAATTGAGACAAAATTTTTTAATAAAATATTAGAGTCAAAGTGATTATTATTATAATAAAATTAAAATAACTTTTATGCAAGAATTTCATTTTTGTCGAATGTTTATAATGAAGTTACACTAAAAAAATGTTAGTTATAAAACATATCGAGTTTATCTTCATATCCGTACTGTACAGTACAGTAGAGTATATGCATTAAATGATGATACATTTGTACATAAAAATGATAGCATCTTCACTCGAGTATTTCCCTTGAGATATTGGGACAGTGCATCTTAGATTAAAAATGTATGGCATTTCCATGTTTGCACGCATTTCATTTCAACTCAATAAAACAGTTACTATAAAAAAAGTTTAAAATGCACTACTCTGTGGTCATATGTGAATGTCTGCTTTTCCAATGACATGACTGTATCGTCAATGCACTGATTTTTTTAATATATACTGTAAGTTTACTACTACTTCTTAAAAAAATATTGAAAAAATGTTTGATCATAAGTACTCCATAAAGACTACTGTATACACTATTTTGACACTTATTCAAACAGTTCACTAAAACTCCAAATTGGATCAATATTTGAGTCCATTTAAATAATTATTAATTAAAATGTTTGCGATTCTACAAAATAACTTTATATTTGCATAATATTTTACAAATTTTTGATAAAGAATAAATATTAATTTTAGTATAAATTCTTGCTATCATTGCAAGTATGATTCAATTTTTTAGACTATAACTTAAGGACAACAAAAATCTTTCAGAGTATTAGTATTAAAGTTTATTTTATACTTTTGTATGCAAACTATTTCTTTTTCTTAAACAGTAGATCTAAAATTTAATTAAAAGTTGAATTTTTAAGTTGAGTTGAAGCCGAAAATGTCAGAACTGCCTTTTGTTATACTGTCTATTTGATTAAAATAGCTCAAAAATGTTTATTATATAAGATATACAGATACTATACAGCATAGGTTCTCACACTTTTTTCCAGACGACACTCTGGAAAGTCAAAATAATTTTGGGGACCCATTGAATCAATTCTTTAATTATATCATTTATTTAATGAAATTTATGCAATTGTTTGTTAGTACAAAGATCATTAATATTTGGTTGAATTTTAGTTAAAGATAGTCTTAAATCATTTTGTACTGTCTTGGAAACTTGCTTCTAATAGTGCACCTTAAATGGTGCTTTGTTTCAATACATGAAAGCCTACTTTTTAAACAACTTCAAAAAATACATTATTGAAAATTTTTTGAAGCTGTTTAAAAAGTAGGCTTTCATGCATTAAAATAAAGCACCATTTAAGGTGCACTATTAGAAGCAAGTTTCCAAGACAGTACTGATTTTGTACATCCAATACAAAATATTTATACTTATTTATAATCAGAAGTCTTTCTACATTAGTCATGAGCGCGAGATCTCGTCTCGCCAAAAATCTCGCCAAATCTCGTCTCGCGAGACGAGACGAGACGAGATGTGTTCGGTAAAATTTATTAAAAGAGAATTTTTATTACAAATAACTGGTGTATTAGAAGTCTAAATGATTTTTGCGTGAACAATGGGCGGATAATTAGGCTGTGCCCTAATCACAAGAGCCAGTATTTAGAAGCTTAAGTTAAGAGTCACTGTAATTCGCGAGACGAGACGAGACGAGACAAGATTGTACTGCATTGCACGAGATTGAGACGAGATCGAGACTTTAAAAAATCAAAAAAGCTCATGGCTATTCTACATTAACATAGAATGTGGAGTTTTGTTTTTAATTTAGATTTTTAGTTTTTATCAGAACTTTAGAATTATTTAATAGTTTAATAATATTAGGTTATTACTTATATAACTTAGGTTATATTCTGGTTATACTAATATTAATCACTTAAAAACTTTTATAGAGAATTATATTTTTTTAATAATAAAAAGCTAACATTTTGATATAATTTCGAAAAAATTTAGAATATTATGGATATTTTGTTAAATTAGTAAAATTGAAAAAATGTTCAATTTTGGGATTTTTCAGAGCATAAACATAGCGTTATTTGATTATCAAAACTCATTTTACATTTTCTGGAAGAATGGAGGAATAGAAATAAACTCTTGATTACCTAAAATGCAGAGACTCTATTACAACATACGGTATAATATCTTAATTCCAATTTTTATATATTAAAATATTTTAGAGCCCTTTAGAAACTTTCATAAGGCAGTTCTGACATTCTCGGCTTCAATTACACAAAAAGTTAATAGTATTTATTTTGTTTCATTTATCACTTATTCTGAATAATTTATTCAGTTCTGAGCAGTTTTATTAAGTTCTCAAATTTCTTTAAGCTTTGTTGGCATTATATTTTCATAAATTTAACAAATTCTTGAAATAGAAAATTCTATTACTGGTTTAGGTTTTATTCTATCTTTAGTGCTTTTCAAGCTTTTACTGTATATATGATATATTTCCGCAGAATCAGCTAAAAAATAATAACTATTTTAAATCTACGGAAATGATTTACGATATTATATTAAGACTCATCAGTAGAATAATAATTTTTTTGATTCAACTAATAAGTTAATAAACTCTATTATTTGATTCAATTCTTAAAAGATCTATGCACAAACTCATAAGTAGTAAACAAGAAAAAACTATTCAAAAATATGTTTAATCTTAAAATTAATTTAAATTTTAAATATTTAATATTAATATTTTTAAATAAATGAAAACTTACCACATCAATAAGTTGAGATAACTTCAACCCCATCTTGACAGTGAGCTTATCACTAAATAATAAGAAATATTGAAATCAACTAAAATTAATTAAAATATCAAAATCATTTTTTTACATTTTAATGAATGGGCATTTTTAAAATTAATTTTTATTTCGTATTCACATATAATGATTATTTCTATTTTGAAAGATTATATTATAAAATTATTTTTTTGTCTGGGAATAGAAACTATGAAAAATTGAAGAATTTTAACTTATATTAAATAAAAAAATTTGTTATTTTAAACTCTTGAGTCAATTTTATAACATTGAAACATAGTTTTGAAGGGTCCGGTTCACAAGACCGACAATTGAAATAACATTACGCAAACTTTTTAATTTTTCTAGTATTTTAAACCATTTTTAAGTGAAATTTGACTAAATTTATATGTAAATTAGACCGAGGAATCCGAATATGAAAGTGATTTTTGTCTAAAATAAATAATTTTTGAAAAATTAAAAATCTCAAAAATTGTTCATTTTAGATAAAAATCACTTTAAAAATCATTTAAAATTTCACTTAAATCCGATTTAAAATACGAGAAAAATGAGAATGTTTGCGTAATGTTATTTCAATTGTAGGTCTTATGAACTGTCGGTCTAGTGAACGCGACCCAGTTTTGAATGTAACATATTAATTGAATTAATTCTTGATATTATTTTCCAATATACCGATAATAATAGTATTCAATATACGATTGTTTCGTGGCTTATAGTATAGTAATAAAGACATTCCTTCATTATTATAGATAAATGCAATAGATTTGTAAAACATATGTTAATAAGTGCTCTTTATCTGCTCTCTATTAATTTGGTAAAACTCTTAAATAAATCTTATGTCAGTGTTGAACAAACTCTTTAAGTAATATTTTATAGAATATTATTAAAATAAATGAAACCCTTTTCTCAATTCTATAAGATAAGCCACAAGTTTAATGGGATTTTTAATAAACTACTATCTTTGAGATACTTTATAAAAAATAACTTAATTTTAGTGCAAATGTAAAATTAAAGATTGATGAATTGAGCATATTTACCTATTATTAAAAACTGGCCGAATAAGTCTGTTATAGCTATAAATAAAATTAACAGAACCAAAATAGTGAAAGTTAGCTATTGATTAAACTAAGTTTTGAAAGAGAAAACTTTCTAACCTTGACATCAGATCGTCATAAAGTCGTTTCGCATCTTTCAATAAAATATAATATATAATTAATGCATATTTTATCAATTTTTATTATGAATGTGTAAAATTATGGTAAATAAAAAAGAAGAATATTTGATTTAACTTTTCAGTTACAGTATTCAGTATTGATAAGAAAATACAGTAAATTTTAATTTTATATAATGATAGTTCATTAAAAACAATGTACCAGAAAATAATTGTTCATATAATTTAAATCATATATTTTCATAAATTTTACTTTTTTTCAAAATATTTATAAAATTTTTTGAATGTACAAAGGGACAAAAGAATAGTTTTGAGTTGTGTTAAATAAGTTATTGTTACTTTATTGGCTCAATATATTTGTGAATTGAAAAATTGAGTTTGAAGTGAAATATTTGATATTCTTAATTCTCGATCAAATCTACACTAATTGAGTCTAATTTGACCCGAATCTTACTTAAAAAACAGAAAAAAAGTTTTATAGGATATAAGTTATTAACGAGTAAGTGGATGTAATGATAACATTATAGAGTAGTGCTCACATATTAACTTCAATCTAATTAAACGTGAAAGACAGCAATAGTCAAGAATAAGTCTAATCAATAATAAACGATTAGAGATTCCTACTCTCAATCTTTACTCTAATTTCATACGCATTCTTCAACTCTGAAACTACTTTACTCTTGCATTTAATGTGCTCTAAATACACTCATTTTCAAAATATTTGTGGATATTTAATGCGATTTACCGAAAATCGTATTTTTAACATAAAGTAATTATTGCTAAATGGTATCACTATTGGTGAGAAGGTGGTGTTTATAAATCACATTGTTAACTAACAAGTAATTTACAAATTACTGAGCATCTCAAATGCTTCGATTCAAACATTACAATTTTGAATTTTTTCTATAACCAAAAAATTTTCAAAAAGACTTAACTAATTTTTACTCAAAGATTACAGTGTTATGTTTTGCATGTTTTAAGGATTTTGCTGAAAAATGCATGCTCTAAGAGACAGCTTATAGTTTACTGCAATAAAAACACAACAAGGTATCCACTTTGCTCCAAATAATAAGGGAAGCTGTGGCTTACAAGTTAGTAACAGAGCACAAATAATAATTGAATTGAGAGGTGCTTTATTCAATAATTCTGTTTTATATCACAATAATGCAATTTTATTAATATTATCTCAATTGTGTTTGAGTTCATTTATGAATTTAAAAATATGATAAATTCCAGGAATAAAATATAGAAAAAATCATAAACTAATTATAGACATGACAGACCCCTTCATTCAATTGATTTATATGTTTCTGATTTTTCTCAGATTTTGAGAATCACTAATGTCCTACAGATACCTCTGCTCTATACAGTGGACTTCAATATCTATGTGGTGTCGGATCTCTTTTACTTACAACTCATTAGTTATTTATATAAAATTTAATTTTTAAAAATTCGTAACCCATTAGGATCAGCAAAAAGTACTATTACAGTAATACTATATATTGATTGACTCGTCTACTTTTGTTTTGTTTTATGAAATATTAAAATCAATTATTGTTTACCGAATATAAATTGCATTATAAGTATAAAAATAGTGACAATTGATATAAGTGTTGAGAGAGACAGAGAGACAGAGAGACATACC
>JAQGCH010000635.1:0-20969 GCA_034699485.1 Nanhermannia elegantula | reverse complement strand
GTCCTTAATAACAAAAATTAAATATATATATATATATGGGTTCAGTAGAGAGTGTTTAATCTCTAAAGTGTCCACAATTCAAATGCATAAAAAACATATAGACTGACACACATACATATCTGTGCGTTATTATATTGTTTACTGTATTTCAAAATAATAGACTCAATCAATTTTTTGTAAATCTTTAAAAATTAAAATCGAGACAATTTTGTTTAATTTTAATATTTTATGTAAAACTAATTAAGATATATGACAGCAAAGTTTGGTATTATTTCACTCTTTTAGACAAAGAAAAATCTGTTTTTATTAATTAATTTAAATTGAAAACCCAGCCAAGCACTTGAACTATACATGCGCATCTCATAACCGCACCCGCGGGTATTTGTGGATATCCGCAAGATTTGGCGGATGCGGAGCGGGTGTGGGTGTGAAAGTTCGCGGATGCAGGCGGGTGCGGGTGTAAGGCTTTTTTAGGCTGAATAACCGCAAAAAGTTATATAATAGAATTCAATTGAGTTTTTGACACAGTCTCAAAATATTGTGAAATTTTAATACATATTTTAGCGCATATTTTGCCATTTTTTAATGCATAAATGCATACATATTTTTCAATTTTTTGGTGTATATATTCACAGCTTTACTAATGACCCATCTTCGAGGCCCCCCCCCCATCCTCCTATGTTGGTTAACAAACAATCAAATAAACAGTTAAGCTTTTTGCTCGAGCTTTTGGTGCTCTGTGGCGGCGCCGACTGTTAAACCTCAATACACAATTCATAATTTTAGAAGTGCAGTACCTGTACAGTGGGTTCAAAGAAAAACGGCAAAGGGTTAAAGTGACTGCTTTTCAGGTCTTAATATCAAAGTAAAACAGTTGAAAAGTATACGTTTTTCAATCAGTTTTTTATTTATTTATTCATTAGATCATTAATTGCTTACCAGTTAGTTATTAATTTTAATTTCAATATAAACTTTTGAAAACTCTTTTTCACTGATATATCTATAATCTAGGGTGTGTGCCAACTACCATGAGTAGTCGGTTAGTAGACGGGTAACTACTGACTGCCGACTTCATGAAATAACCGGTAGTCACTGATTACTCAAACGTGGAACGGTTACTCTTAAGTAATCACGAGTAGTCATCACTACTTGTAATGCTTTTAATATTTGATTAATGAAAACTTCGCCAATTATTTTACAAATATTATTAAATTGTTTTCTTTGATATTTTCTGTAAATTCAAATAAATAAATATATTCAATGGATATTTGAAAAATTTTGAAAAACCCGTCACACAAAATGTAGTCACGAAAGTAGTCATGACTATTGATTAATTTGGGTAAAGTAATGGGTGACTACTTTTTCTGGCACCGCCCACCTCTACTATAATCAATTTATTTGAAAATGAAATCGGTTTTATTTAATGTGAAGTATGTGACTGTTTTCTATTACATATCTGTTTAATATTTGGATAATAATCAGTCATTTTAGTAAAAAATCATTTTTAACATACTGTACAAAATATTTTAGCATTAAATAAATTAAATTATTCTTATTTATGTCTACGATTTCCTAATGGCCAGAACTGATCAATGTATTCGTGTCACTCCCTTCTACACTCTCCATTGCTCCTTAGGGGGGGGGGCAGTGGCCCCCAGTTTGAAAACTAGACTACAGGGGAGTCACATGTTTTCAATATTTGGTTGAGTTATGCCGAACAGCGCGTGCAATATATAACATAATCCAAAATAACAGTGTTTCAAACTCATCAGTGATCACTCTTAAGTTTAGACAAAGTTAATGTTATTTTGTTTGATAAACTTAAACTCAAATGTTTGAATTTACACTTCAAGCTCTTTTCTCTATGCATTAATTATTGAGTGATGAGTAGGGAAGTGAAAATATGTATTTAAAAATTTCAAAATATGTATGTATTTATGCGCTAAAATCTTAAAAATATGCAAAAAAATATGTTCAATCGATCAGGTTCAAATTGAAAACATATACTATTTTTATTAAAAGCTATAGAATATAATTAATTAGAATTACAAAATGTTACAAATGTAATTTTTAAATTATCAAATTTATAACTTCTACGATGAACAGCGAGTATATTTTTATATCTAGAAAAAGTGCGCCCAAAATCACATGAAATTATAGGTGAGAATTCCAAATTCAGAACTATTTTAAATGTTAATTTTGCATTTAAGTTTAAATTTGACCGTTATTTTCTCCACTTAATATTTTTTGGCAAATCTAAGGATTAATATTAAGCCTGTTTAGGCCAGTTTTCTATTAGTTGATAAAAATTTGAATGTAGCTTAAGAAAATTAAGGAAAATATGCACTTAAAAGCGTATAGCATTAAATATGTATGTAAAATAAAATATCTTCAAAATATGCTTTTTTATGCATTATTAATGTATAATTGTTTGATTCGTTTTTATGTAATTCGTACACATTTATTAATTTGCATACATTTTAAAACCATATAAGGAACATGTAAATACATGAACATCACTTCCCTAATTATAAGTTATCAAAATTACATTTAAATAATTACTGATGGGCATAATGAACATTAAATTCTCTGGAACCCAAACCTGAACCCGAATCTCAACCTAAATTATATTGAAAGAGGTTCCAGGTTCTTGTATTAAACATTTGAATCAACATTTTTAATAAATATTGTTAGAAAGTTTGCGTATAATGTGAGTAAATTTTTTATAATGTTTAAAATATTTAAAATGGTTTATATAGAGTAGTACTGAGACTCAGAAGCATTGAGGTTTGGGGTTCGAGGTTCCAGTTTTTGGAGAAGTTCAAGGTTCAGGTTTGTGACAGAGGTTCTGGTTCTAGGTTCTTACCGAACCTGCCAGAACCGAACCTGCTCATCATTATAAATAACTCATATAGACTAAAAATGATTCGAACAGTGCAAAGCTTGAAAAGTGAACTTGATTACCTTTGTATATTTTATTACGAATTTTGTTGTAATAATCATACATCGAGTTATATCACGAATGAATATCAATTTTAAGAAAAGATTTCTCAAATTTTTAAATATTTTTTCTATTTTACTGTTTTTAATAATAATAAAAATTGTTTCAAATAATTGATTTATCATAAATCTAATATCAATGCAATAAACTAATGAGATTTGCGATACCAATAATATATTGAGCGAAAATCATTTTTGGCGAATAAATTATTTGCATTTTCATTCGTAAAAATTCTTTCTTCACAAGCGACGGGACATGTTTTCTTACATCCTGTTTCTGTGTTCAAGTCAGAAGTGAAGAGAGATTAATTATAATTCTCTGTACAGAAGGGAATGTTTGATTCAGTACTGTTAAACGTAATTTTAATCGTGAGAAAAGTTTCTTTATCTTTAAAGAACATTCATTCAAACAATCAGATTGTGTTTTATTACTATATTTCTTACAGTGTGTATCATAAGGACTCTCAAGTTTCTTAAAGTAATATTCATTTATATATAATTTTGTCAAATGGTTTAAATCAGAATCGATTTCATCGTATAATGAAAGTGAAGGTAAAGTGACGCGAATGATAATGCAATTTATTAACCAAATAACTATTCCTAAAAACATTTTTAATACTGATAGTAATCAATTGTTTAGCATTTCTTAATTTTAAAATATCTTACAGTTTGTTTTTTTGTTAGTTTGCTGATCAAAAAAATAAATTATAGGTTTTCCATATTTTTGAGATATAGAATAATACAATAAAGTTTATGAAGAAGAATATGCATTAAATTAATAATTTTATTTTTAAATAATAGAAGAAAATATATGAATAAATCGGTTGCAGTAATAGGTGATAATCCAAACCAAAGTGAAATAATTCCTCCACAATTGTATATTAGATCATTGAAATCAGTCCTTAATGTTTCGATATATACAATATGAGGAGATTTAGATGGGATTATCTCTAATACAGTTTCATTTAAGAATGATTTTATGTATGAAATCTTTGTCTCTAAAGTAACTGTTTTACACTTGTTTTTGCAATAACTACGACTTTCATTCACAAACATTTGCAAAAGAGTATAATTTGAAAATAAATTAATTTCACAAAAAGTATATCTTTTTTCATATAAATATCGTTCAAAATCAATATTTATTTCCATATTTTCAAGTGGTAAACAGCCATAAGTTTTATTTAATTTGTAATAAAAGTTATCATTCATACAGTATTCGTTTGACTCATAAGTAAAAATATCTAAATTTTGTTCGAGATAACAGTCATTCTCTGAATTTGCAAGATTTTTGACAAAAAATGATGAGAAATAGGCTTTAGTTATTGTATTTTTGACAAATAATATTGCTTCTGATTTCTCTCCGGGCATATTTATAAAGGAAAATAAGAAATCATTCGGATATATTGTGATTCTGACTCCTTCAATGCTATTTTGATTAGATAGTTTATTAAAACTAGAATTTAGTCCATTATAGTATATAGGCTCATTAGGATGTAAAATTGCAGAAATATAAATATTATTTTCAAAGCTATCTATTCGATGTCTTAGTTTTGGACAATTAATAACTTTATCATAAAGTATAATATGACATATTTTTATTATCTTTTTAAATCCCAAAAATTCAGGTAATTCTTTGAATGTCTTCTTAGATAAAAAAGTTTTAAAAAATTTCAAATGAAGGGAATTTGGCTTTTCTCGAAATTCTTGAATTAACTGTTGATCGATTTCAGTTTTGAGCGAAGGATAATTTTCTTGTAATTTATTAAAATCAGTCCATTGTTTTGTTACACCTATCATAGGAAATGCGCTGATTTCTCGAATATCAAAACGTGTTATTATTTCAAAATTACAATAACTTATGATAACAGACTTTAATTGATATGACATCAAAATAATATAAATAAGTAATTTTAAAATATTAATTACATCTAAAACATTAATGTGCTTTTTGAATAATTTTCCTTTCAATTGGTAGCGATTTAAAAGATATTGTTTATAATATGAATAACGAGTAATTTGTTTATATCCTTTCTTTAAAAGAACAATAAATTCATTTGTGAATTGAAATAAATTGAACCCAAACCACATCGAAATAAGACCTCCCATAGAACACAAATATTCAATAAAATTCAGATTAGGTAAATGTGAGAATGTTATGTCATTTTTGCTAAATTTATGAATTAAGACAATTTTGAGATTATCTGGAATTAAGTTGTTTTGTTCAGACATTTGATTTAAACCGCTGTTAAAGTATTGATTTTTACACTTTTTTCTACAAATGAATTCTAAACCTTTGATTTCTAAAACAAAATCATAACTACATTTATCACAAAAATTTCGTTGAATACTTTGATTTGTTACAAACCATTTGTGATTACATTTACATTTTTTAAATTCTTGAATTTGCAAATTGTTTACAATACAATGTTGGTGTGATTGATAGTGATTGTGACTCTTGAAATGAATTTTATAATCATAGCAATTTGTCTGATAAGGAAATGGCAGTAAATTCTCTTCAATTATCGAGTATTCAATTACACTGTACGCATTTTTTAAGTTAAATATATTTTTGAAGAGATGCGGAGGTGTTTTCGTTTGATGAATTAATCCAAACAAATCAATTTTGTTATGGATTAATAAATAGTAATACTTTATATTGTTTGGTATAGGATTTGAGTTAAACAATTGACTGAAATAAGTGAGACATACGTAAGCAATTGGTGTAACACTTTCTACTATAGATGACATTTGATTGCAATTTATTTTTGATCCATTTGTTAATGACATTTTGCAAAAAATATTTTGCTTAAGATATTCGCCTACTGTTTGATTTTCAGATTTTTCCGAATTTAATCTATTATATTCCCGTTTAGAGCCAATACAGAGACTTATTGAAGGCATCGATAAATTGCTATCACCAACTTTCATATCAATAACTGTATGGTATTCGCTATACTCAATAGTTAATTGCAATAATTGAAGAAATAACATAATAGCACAAAAAGTTTTGCATATTTTTCTAACAGAAAATTTTTTTAATACTACACAAAATGAATAATAATAAATATTTACTTTACATTTTAATTTGCAAATATACCCTAAAACCTTTTCCATATTTTAATTAATTGTAATGTAAAAGAAAGAAATCAATAATAAATGAAATTAATATTTTAATAAAATCTTGATTACGATTCATTTGCTTTGTCAAGAAGTCTGAATTATATTGACATTTGAACTGAATTTTAATATAAACTTCTGTGATATTGAAACACAGGTACCAATATTTCCAAATACGTCATTATCTTTCAGCGTTTATTTACGCAATAATCAGTATAAACCGTTGAATTTATATGTTTTATAACTCATAAACTAAAACAATAGTGTTCACATATAAGAATACTATACACTAAATGAAGTTGTTGAATATTTTTCATCAGGTCTCATGAATCAATTAATTAACTCATATATAAGTTTATGTTGATATTTGTATTATGTTTAAATGTGAATATCCTTCGCATATTTCGTAAACAAGTTTTCTATTATAATTCTGGTGCCTGTACTTCTTAATACGTAAATGCCTTTTTTACATTTACCTGAATTAAGTATATTTTAAAAGAAAAATCGCATTTCATTTATAATGGAACATGTTTTGACATTTTCCATTAGATTAATATTTCATTTACTATCCCATAATTGCTGTCTATTTAATTATTTGGTTACTGATACTTATTCTTCAATCTAAAGTCTATTTATGAAAAATGGTATATGAAATGAATTGTGTTGAAAATAAAATATTTAATTAACTTTTAAAATTTTAATTAATTGCTATAACAACAAAATGTTACAGGAGTTTAATATACGGACAAATAAAGTTTCAAGCGAAGATAAATTTCATTATAAAAGGTATAAGTTCTAAATTTAATAACAATTCACAACCATGAAATGAACTAACCCGTTCATCATCTATTATGTAGTTTTTTACCAATGTTATATTGTGCTAATTTAGTCCTAATAACATTTTTCATTTATTACACACTGGCAAAAATTCACTTGAACACTTACTGAAAAATGGTATCACCCATTTTGAGCGCGAAAAAAACCGCGCAGAAAAAACAGCGCAGGAATAACCGCGCGAAAAAACCGCGCAGAAATAACCGCGCAGAAAATAAACGCGCGAGAAACTTCCGCGCGTAAAAGACCGAGCAAGAAATAAATTCTCCTGAAATATTTACTGCATTCAATTGTATCTGTAATATATTTTCGTGCTTACAATCTATATTACATAAAATTTAATTTAAATTTTATAATTTTAATGCAATTGTTTGATGCATTAAAGCATAGAATTAATTAATAATCTTGTCCAGGTAGGGTTTATATAATTTTTTGGTACTGTAATCTCAAAATAGTTTGCTTTTTAAAAATTAATTTTAAATTAAATGCGCACTAAATTCTCAATAAATGGTTTATCCTTTATTTTCTAACAATAATTCAATTATGAGTAATTTTATTTTATTTGTAATACAAAATGACGACTATTACCATGTCATTAATTGTAATATTATACATAATATATTTAAACTGTTATTTATTTATAAATATAAATTTATTAAATAAAATAATTAAAATGATATTTTATTTTCAAGCATTTCTTACTTTTTAATGTCCAATTTGAATATGTGATGCATTATAACACCCAAACTATAAACATCTGCCTTAGGTGTGAATGATGTATTTTCTTTCAACAGTTCAGGAGCTTTATATTTATGAGAGAGCGATTTTCCATTTAATTGCAAATTTTTTAACCTAGAGAAGCCAATATCACCACCAATTTTAATAATCTTTTTATTTATTACTTCATTAACAAAAATTTTAGATGGCTCCAAATCTCCAAGTACGATATTTCTTTCGTTAATTCACTTGCTATAAAATACCCTACAGGGTGTCTTAGCGGTTCATTATGACGAATATTCAATTCTTTATATATAATTTCTATATAGTTTTTAACTTGCATAGATAAGAAATCATACTCTATGTGAAGCTTAAAATTAATGCTTGCTTCTTCAAGCCATATATTATTGTATTTTTATATATTATCAGATTCAAGTTCATTTATATAATCAAGTAGATTAAATAATTCCCTAAAATTACCCGGATTTAAATTAATCTCCATGATAGCATGGCTTGTCTTGTTTTAAATTTTAATGCATTTGTAAACATTACCATAAGTTCCTTTAGAAATTAAAGATTATTCTTCAAATCTCTTTTGTATTTTCCATCATTAAATTTTTGTCACATATGTAGCACTATATAAGCTATTAATTGATCGTCATAGTAGGCCTTGCCCGCACACAATGTCTTAATGGGATAATAATTTAAATAATTTTTTGAATGATTGTATTCAGCACGCAATATGAGAAAATTTTTAAAGTTTTTTAAAAATTGCAAGCTTAAAAATATTTATTGATTTATAATGAATTTTATGTTTATCTTCTACTCTAGATATTATTGAGTTTATTTCTAATTCTAAATATAAGAAATATAAATTTTTATGCAAATTATAATATAAGTTATAATAAAAAACTTTTCTCTATGGAAACTAAAAATTTTAAATAACTAAATAACAGACTATTTTTAAAAATAAATAACTTGCAAATAAAGATCAAAAGTCAGTGAAACGCTTATCTTTGGTCGCATTGAAAATTAAATTTATTTTATATTTAATACAATGTCTGCTAATCAAGTAAATAATTATATAATAGAAGATATTGATTCACCACTTTATAAATATGGATTCATTCATAAAATAGATATTAATTGTTATCTTTTAAATAACAATTATATGTTTAAACAGAAATTAAAATGTATTTTTGTGATTATTTGGCTAAGTATTTGTGTAATTCGTTGCATTGTTTATCCGTTATTTTACAAAAACGAAAACTATCCCCTCTTTTACAATGATTTTCTTAAATACTTGGGAGGAATAACAGAGTTTATATATTTAATGGCATTATTGGCTACTGTTATGTCATTAAATATTTTAGTTGTATTCAATTATAGCAACACATCTCTTTACAAATGGATTGATATCATTAATGTCATAAAAGGATTACAAACTATGGACACAATTGGAATTCATCACAAGGAGGATATGCAAAATTTTATTCTCAAGATTAAAATAATAAAAATGTTTTTGAAAATAGCAATTAATTCTGCGATAATATTAATTTCTATAACGTTTTTAACTGTTTTCTTGGTATTCTTTGATTCGTTTTCAAACATTAGTTTTGCGATATTTAATACCATTTCTTTCAGTTGTTTGGCGTATGCAGTTCTCAATATCTCAATGAATAGTATCCTTTACTTTTTCATAGTTTGCTATTATTGGAAAATTAGATTCAAATTATTCAATAAAATGATAAAAGAGAGCGTAATGTTTGTTAATATTAAATTAGTTAAAGATATAACTGTTGAATACAATACAATTTGCAATGAAATAATATTACACAACAAATTCTGGAAAAATTACTATTTTACTGTGTTTTATGGGGTAATGCCAATTAATCTAATGCTAATTCAATTAATTCTATTCGAGAATTTATTTATAATCACACGGATTGCAATTATAGCTCTTATAATAGGATTTATGTTCACACTTTCGATGTTTAATTTGATCACTGCTTCTATTAATAGAGAAGCTTCAAAATCATATAAACACTTATTAAAACTTAATAAATCTATTTTATGCTTTCACTACTGGAAAATTATATTAAAGGTATTGATTCAAAGCGGTTCAATGTATTGTTCAATTAAAGAATTAATTTTTATTTCATTTTTAAATCTATAGTTAATGAATACAATTGAAAGATCTGGCGCTAAGAATTGGTTAATAGGCTTTACGTGTGGTAATCAATTCGTAATCACACCGAGGATTGTATTAAATGTATGAATTAATTGGGTTTTTCAAAATTTGTAACATTTTTAGTCTTATTTGTCAATGCATTTTGATTTGTAAATTGGAACGAAGTAAACAATTTTTTACCCATAACTTATGACCTAATAGTACAGGGTTTGAATAGTTACTAATTATAATCTGCTGAGTATCAAATTTCTTAATATATAAAATTCATATTTTCTGACTTTAGTTATAATGAGAAAATTGACCGAACAAATTATTTGATTGCACTCTTGTCATTTTTATTTATTAAATAAATTTATATTTTTAAAAATTGTATCTGTGAGACTTTTCAAAATAGTTTAAAAATTTGATAATTTTTAGCTAAATTAAAAATAATTGTTATATTCTAAAGTGTATTTGTGTTTTGTTAACACAGCACTCCTTTATATAAGTGATCCAGCATATTTTTAGCATTGAAATATTCGCACCTCATATATTAATCAAAATTTACAGATTTTACTTTATATAAAAATTAATTCATGATTATTGTTTTGATAAAATTTTAGGTTTTTGCGTTGTTTATTCGATACTTCTTAATGACCAACAAATTTGCAAATCAACTTAGAGGTTAATGTTTTGCTTCATTTATTAATTAAGGTAACTGATTACGCATATGAAGTAAGCATATAAGTGTAAGGATATTCAAATTACTTGAGTAAATAAATTAAAATTAAATTTTATTTATCAAAATATTTTAAAATCCATGAGATCTTAAAAATAAATTGTTTTAAAAGATGTACAAAAAATAATCGACACCAGAAATTGTGACCTATAAATTTGTTAATGTGTTTTTTTGTAAATAATAGAATATATTTAATCTGAAAAAAGTGTATTATATATCGTAATAATATTGCGATCTATTAGTAGTAGATTTTTGTTCCTGTATTTATCGTTTGTGTAAAGTTTGACTTAAACACTTTACATATATTGAGAAAAACTGAAAATTAAAAATATTTATTTGAGAAAACATAATTTATTGATGTTCGCTTCTATTAAATATAATATTGATGCTATTAGAAGTTAGTTAAGCTATGTTTCCACTAACAATTTGAATTAACTTTCCCTAGCTTAAATTAAAATAACATGTTTCCCTACTTTATGCTTTTAGGCATTTGTAAAGAATCCCTTAGAAATATAAAAATTAATAATACAAATTTTATATTTAATAAACATATTTGAGCAATACATAAATTTTATCAATATTTTAGTTAAAACATTTTGTCTTGAATGAACAAATTGTTTTCACTGTTGATGCACTAATGAAATGACGCCAATATTATACCAATTTTGAAATTATATCAATAGAATGAAACTTTATAGTTCCTATCAATACTTTTAAGTCCCTTTCTATGTCTTAAGTGTCCTTTTATTGCTAAAGTGCAATTTAGGACTTGTGGTTACTCTAAAACGGACAGGTGTAAGTGACACTGCTGTAAGTAAAGATTTTTTGACAGCTGATACTGGGGCAGCCGACGCAGAGCAATACATCATTTTTGCGAGTCGTACTGATTTGGCACGCCTTATGCAATGCTCTATTTTGTTGGCTGATGCGACTTCATGCAAATCCACGCCCAACGACGGTTATTATCGATTATGAATAAGCCGAAGAAAACGCGTTTCGTGAGTGCATTCCAGGCGTGCAAATTCATGGTTAATTTTTCCATTTTACGCAAGATTCAGGATTTGGGAATGCACCTGCGCAATGGCATCAACGCAAATCACAACCAAATGCTTAAAAGGTTCACTGCGCTCGCGTTTTGGTCTAGAGATGATGTCGCAGTGCGGTACACTATTATTGCGGCGCAGCTTATTAGAGATTTTGGAAACATTAAGCAGCATCAAGTCTTTCTCGAGTATTTTGAGAATACATGGATAGGACGAGCACATCGCACTCCGCGCTTTTCACCGGAAATGTGGAATTGCAAAGAGATCACCGAGAATTCCTTGCCCCGAATAAATAATAGCGTAGAAAGCTGGCACAATGCGCTTCAATCTGCGTTTGGCTGTCACCATCCTACAATTTTCAAGTTACTTGACAGTCTTTTAAAAGAACAAGTAAGAGTGAACGCGCTTTTTGTAAAGTTGCAAACTGGTGATCAAGTGCTTCTCTATTCTCGCCGTGAGTACCATTTGACTAATCAGCGCTTGTTGAATATTATCGGCCAATATGATCAACGCGACGCGCAAGACTAATTGCATGCGATGATTATATTATTAGGATTTTTTGTTTTTATATGTTTATGTTCATTTACCGCCAGTTTTTTTATTATTATTCATTGTTATTCATTTCTTTTATCATGTTTACTTTTATGACATATGATTGTAGTTACACTCTAAAAGTTGTCAAATTTTTGTATCTTATTCTCCATTATCAGAATTAGTATTATTATTCAAAAACTCCGCAATTGATTTATAGGTGACATACGGGTAGACAGTAATGGGGGGTTCCCAAGATCGTAAGAAGTCGAGAGTGGTGTCATTCAATTCAGCTCACCGAGCAAAGTTAATAATGCAAGGCGTTTGATTATAGCTCCCCGGATCATATATTTATTACTTGAAACTCCCCCCCCCCCCCTGAAATAATGTGAATTTCACCTTAGCAAAAAAAACCGAGATAGCTATCTTATAAAGCTTTTGAACCAGAGTTGAACGATACAAATTATAATTTTCTAATTCAATTGGCCTTGAAATAAATCCAACTTACCCACCACAAAAATATATGTTTTCTCAAAAATTAAAATTTCAAAATGAGCGAAAATTGTAAAATTTATAATTAATTTAGTGGTATGAGTTGCCTTGGAATGAGTTGCCTTAGTATGAGTTGCCTGGTATGAGTTGCCTGGTATGAGATGCCTTAGTCCCAGATAAAACTCGAAAAACAATTCTTGCAAGGAACACTATAGAAGTGTAGATATGCCGATTTTTATTGAAAATCTGTGAAAATAATACGGTCGGGATCCTGATTACGAATATCAATATTAACATTACCAAATATTAACTTTCGAAATGAAAAAGGCCTTCAATTCTACAAAAGATCTATGGAAAGTATGAAAATGAAGCAGTTTATTGTATAATTGTTTTCGATGAGATTTGTATTTTCATCAGCCATTGTTTTGTTTCAAAATATTGTTATCTCTATGATGGTTGTATCGCCACGAGGTCTTTATTCACAACTTTATGATTTATTATTACATGAAAACAAGTTCATTGAAAACAATTATAGAAAAAACTGTTTTATTTTTCATATACTTTACATAGATTTTTTGAGGAATTGAAGGCCTTTTTCAGGCTCAAAGTTGATATTCGGCAATTTTAATATTGATATTCGTTATCAGGATCCCGATGTGCATCAATAATTAACTTATATTAATCAAATCAGTGTCAAATTAAAGTCCATACTTTTATCTAAATATTATAATGTTTTAAGAAAAAATTATTTGTTTTTATTTTATGGCCATTTGATTAAAGGTCTACTCAAAAAAACCATTCCACCGATTAAAAAGAGATGTTTTAATTATTTTTTATTTTTAATTATAAATTTTAATTATAAAATTATTTTTGTGTCCAAACTTATTTTAAACAGTTATTTGAATTATTTAAACTAAAAATGAATGATTCAGTTCTTATATTTACAACAAAATAAGTTACAAAATATATAGTAATTGTTGTTTTTTGCTGTTTTTGCAACTTTTCTGTCTCTATGGAGACATAAATGTATTTTTAACATTAGAAGTATAAGACTGAAGGCATTTTTTATGGAGGTTTAGATTTCACTTAATCTCTTAGAGATGAGATAAACTATTAACTCATAAACTTTATAAAGATTAACTAAAAGTATGGGTAATTTGATACCGATTTCATTAATATGAGTTAATTAATTGTTGAGATGCAAAGATTTTAATAAAGAACAAATACCCTCTGTATTTAACCTATTAGAGGATACAGTGATCTTTAATTTAATATATCATTTATTAAAATCGGTAGAGTTTATCATAAGTTATTCAATTTCAAAAATGCCCATTTGATTCTTTGTGAACCTCTGTAATTTTTGAACACAACTAAACATATGCCTAAAACGCAATCAAATACTAATTTAATGAGTTCTTAAGAGTATGTGTATAAGTGGTGTCACATTAAATGAGTGATTAATTGCATAGAGATATATCTAATTTATTGCAATCTCACGTATTTTATACTGCTATAAAACTCCAACAAATGTAATTTCAACATAAAAGCATTTGATCATGAGCTTAGTAATGACGAGTATTTATGACGATAAGCATATTAAAGTTTGCTATAAGTATATTAATCCTAATTTAAATAAATTGTGTTAAAAACTAATTTTGGGATTTTAACCCTCCCTCGAATTCTATAAAAGTGACCATTTTTCCCATTGGCAAAGAAGTATTGGTTTTAGACTTGCTTTAAAATATAAATCTTAAAAATGGATTATAGAAGAACGAGAGCCTGGCATATAAGTCTGGTTGCATTAATTCTATTCATTATTTCTATATTATGTTTTATCTTCTCTCTGTTCGCTGGACTCATATTTCTATTACTAGCTCTGGTGTTTCTATCAGGCGCAGGATATAAATGGCATTATTATGAAAGGAATCAAAGTCATACTACAAGTCAAGCATAAAAATAATGTTATTATTGCTAAATTAATATTGTATCGCTATTTTTAGATATAAATATAAATTTTTATTGTATTTTAATTTGTTTTAAGTGTTTTATTTGTAATTATATAAATGGTTCTCAGGGAGAACAACGGTATGTTGATTGAGCTAACCATAATAAAGATTATTATTATCATTTAGTATAATTTAATTTTTATTGTATATCCTTTATCTCAAACTACATTTATGTCTCACTTGTCAGCTTTAAATATTTAGGCATATAATCGTATAGATTCACTCCATTGCTAATATACAATATATTAATATTTAATTAATATTTAATTGTTTGAAAAAGTTACAAATAAATACGATAATGCAAAGTAAACTTATTGCAAGTATTTATATAAATAATTACATAGTATTTAATTAGTAATGGTATTATACACAAAAAATTCTATTAAAATTTTTCGTGATGTTAACAACAAATTCTAATAACAATAAAATATTGGATAAAATTATGCCAATTACATAAATATATACCGTAATTATTAATGCTTTAAAACTCAATGATCTAAAATATTTATCATTTGTATCATTAATTACTTTATTTTGATTTCCTGATTGCATTTCAATCAATCGCAATATAATGGCATTAAGTCTTGACCGCCATTTGAAAAGCCCGCCTTCATAGAGAAGAGCAAACCTATTGAAATGTTTATAATAAATAAAATATCACATAATTATGATTCTAATAAATTTCAAAGAACTAAAGAGTTTAAAACTAAATACTTTCGTTTAAAAGCTATTTTCGTTAGTTTATTAAGTGATTTTCTCACTAAAATTCCACCGACAAATAAATGTTGGCCATCAGTTGATTTATGTAAAGGTAGTTCGTGATTCATACGCATAATTTCTTCGATTTCATTCTCATCGCTGATCAAAACGTATTGACCAGAAATAATTTTCATCAGTATTTTAAAAGAATTTATTTCACTTAAATTATAGTTTTCATAACGTAATTGAATATTTGAATCCTTCTATAAGCAGGAAAATTAACTTACTAAAGTTTCATGTATAGGTCGACGAATTAAACCATCACCCGTTTTTCAACTTAAGCAAGGTATGTATATGGGTGGTAAGTGCACATAAAAAGATTATGAAAGTAGCCTTGGTATCCTAAGTAAATTCTTAGGCTCTCCCCCGATGTTTTTTATCCGAATTTTATTTATTAATTTTATACAAGACTAACAATTATTTTTTAAAAATTTATGAAAAAACTACATTTGAAGTGTTTTTAGATATCATATAATGTGTCACATCTTATTAATAATTATTGTTGACGGCAAAACATATTTGTGAAAAGGTTTTCATTTAAAATAGATATGTTTACACCCCTCTTAAATTTTCGAATTTTCCTGAATAGCCACACTGGAGATAAAAAAATTTTTGATATCTTGCTTGTCTTTGGTGCAGCTTTAAAAATATTTTTTAAGATATAGACCTCTAGATTGTATGGACCTGAAAAGCATATAATTCTAAAATATGCTGTTGTATCAATTTTATAACTTAGCCATGCACCTTATAATTGTGATTCTGGTTGGGTTTGAATATATTTTTCAATTCTTTTATTTATAACAATAATTTAGTTTAAAATGTAAATAAATATATATTCATACTCTCAGGTTTAAAAAAACACTCTTATGAAAAGCATAGTTCTATACTATTGTTAATTATAATGCATTTTCTATATTTTTAACATTTCCTCGGCCAACTCCCTAATGAGAGATCTCACCTTTAGCCCAGAGTTAGAGTGAGATTTTTACAGGTGTTACCTGTGTTGGCGTGGGACAGATGCTACGGGCCTAGGAATTACTCGAAAACAATGAATATGTGGTCGACATATTGCAATCAAAGAACAACAGCTAGCTTGGGATTTGAACCCACGACCCTTCGATCATGAGTCCGGCACCTTACCCACTGCGTCAATGACTCCCTTTATAATGCATAATAACTCAAAAAAATTATTAATATTGATGAGTGTGTTTCACTAGACCGACAAAAATATTGATTTTTCTCGTATCTTAAGTCCCATTTTAGTGAAATCAGACTCGGTTTATATGAGAATTAGACTCAAAATTTCAAATATGAAAGAGTTTTTGTTTAAGTCTAATATTTTTTGAGATTTTTTAAAATTTGAGAAATTTCAATATAAAAATTGAATTGGTATTAAATATTAAAAAAATGTAAAGGTTAACCCATTTTTTTGTAGGTCTAGTGATTTTGACCCATTTTTGATACCTTTAAAAGATGATTATAATTAAAAGTGGCCTTGCCAATTAGAACTATCACATTCTTATTATCGATTACTTGCTGTAAACTATTATACATAAATAGAGGATTGTTTGTCAGATTAGCCAATAAGTCACTCATAAATAATTGTGTCCAAAAAGCACAGTTTGAACACCAAATTGCAATAACTAAATGATAATAGTATTTCCTCAAGGATTTGCTTATTATTGCTGAAAATATTTTTTATAATAATTAATTTTATTTAATATAATTTATACCATTATTTTCATACGTTTTCCGATTAGTATAAGAAAATGATCCAATATTATGGATATAATAGTTTCCTTTATCTCAAAATTTTTAGATTTATTTTTAAGTGATTTTATTGAATTAATTGTTACGCAAAATATAAATAAGAATAAAATGAAAATCCAGGCCAAAAGTTTGAATGAACTAAATATTGCAAATGTATTTGATTGTATGGTAGGACTCGATAATATTGTCATCTGATTTCCTACTAATATCGGGTAAATTGATTCAGAAATAAGAAGTCTATCACTTGTGTATGTCATATACATATTTGATACGTCAACTTTCTGTCAATAAAATAAATAGTTATTTAATAATACAGTTTATCCCAGTTATAGTAACATACATTATACTGAAACAACAATTATAGTTAAGGTTTGGGTAAAAATATTTTTTTGGGTTTTTAACTTAAAATGAGACCTTTTCATAGCAAAGGCAATGACTGTTTTACTATAAATTGGACAAACTGTATATAATATTTACAAAAATATAATTATCATTACATTTTCGTGTATAAATCTCATGACCCCAGTCCAGGTGCCGTTTTCTAGCAAAGCACCGCCGACATAATCGCGCGGAGAGTGAAATGATAAACTAAAATCAAATTTTAATTTTCTTATAAAGTTTTAAAAAATTGATAAACTAACTAAAAATGACCTGCACTTCATGTATTTATGAAGCAATTCAATTATTAAACCAAATTCATCGCATGATTCGTATTCACTTCCATTAATGTGTTGATTCTTGGTTTATATCAAAAAATTAATGAAATAAAGTTTTGTAAACTCTACTGAAAATGCAATTTATTTAATTTACCAAAAGAGGAAACATTGCTATTCTTAACACACAATCAGATTTATTAGAATTGAATCCTAAATTATAGTCCCACTTAATACACTTGAGGCTCATAATTAAATTAGACTATTAATTAAAATTACACAATAAATGGATGCGAATAAATATTTTAATTTTAAGAATGTGTCTTTTCTAGTGCCAATAGTTTCAAAATTTAATATTTCTATAATTTAATCATAATCTAAGCTTAAAAATACACATAAAGTTGTGATCCACTATTTTGAAAACATAATTATAAAGTGTATCTGATATATAATTTTTAAATATGAAACACATATAAAACATTACATAGCGTTTGTTTCAAAGAATATTATAAAACACATCTATGACTTTAGTATTTAATTAATAATGACCCGTCTCCTGTTGTTTTGCAACTCATATATCTTTATTATATTAATCTGTGAGACACGTGAAAGACATTCTTTCAATTTTGAAAAAATTACTTAATGTTATAACATTTACAATGCTTTGAATTTGCAGTACATTTAAACTAAATGACATAGTTATTACTCCACTATAGCTATAATAAAATTAAACAACTAGACATTTGTCTGCAATAACTAAGTTTATTACAGTCTGTTAGTAACAGGTTAATGATTATTAAACACAAAACCTTTCCAATGTTTCACAATTTAACATACGATCAATAAATTTTATAAAGTATAGAATAATATCAAAAAAAAATTCTATTCCCTGATTCGCTTTTGAACATAAAAATGTTTAAATGTTTATTTGACATGCAAACTGAGTGATATCTAATAAAAAATAAATTAGTTTTGTTCTGGTTTTGTTGAGTAACATATTTACTCCATATTCATAGGGTTTTACAATTTAAAAATTATTGGCAAGAATATAATGCATAATTATAAAGTAAACCCTTCATGTTTAACATTTATTCGTATTTTTTAATAATGGATAAATCATTATTTTTATAATCAATTCTCTAAAAATTTTATAAAATATATTTGTGGACATAAATGAGAAGACCCATTCCTATTATCGGACACAGTGGTCAATTCCGGTACTGTCCCGGCAATTCTGGCACGGTTGGCAACGCTACTTAAGCCATTTATACTAAACTTATCTTTAATAAGGTTTCTCTTATTATATACGTATGATAGCTTTTGCAGCGCATAATATTTAATATATTGATTTTAATCTTTCTCTTTTTTGCTTTTTAATCTGACTCACTTACAATTTCTATTCAAAAAAGTAAAAAAATAAATTTTAATTTAACTTTAGCTGAGCTCAAACTCTGAAATAAAATAGAATAAAATACTTTTTTCTTTAAAAATAAAACCCACGTTTATTAAATTTAAACATAAATTAATACAACGTTCTAATTCAATATATATATATATATAACATATGACATTTATATTTTAGTTTTGTATACATATTGTATTATTACGTCTAAAGTAACATAATTAAAGATAAAATAACAATTAATGATGAGCATCCAACCTGTGATAAGCTTAGCGTCAATCTCAAACAAAATGGGTAAGAGCCTAGGTTTAATTTCTGACTTTTAAGTCTGTTGCGCCTACATTCAAATCAGTCACAATAATAGTAATTTTAATTTCATATTAATTAAGCAGTATTTATATTTCGAGTTACATTCAATAGAACTTTTTGTTGGACAATTATAAATATTGATGTTCTTAAGGAAAGTTTCCAATATATTTCATTTTAAAGCTTACAACCTGCTTAAGCGGTTGGAGCCAAGGCTTAATTTGAGGATAAAGCTGAGGATCAAGCTCATGCACAAGAACCAGCCTAGGCTCAACCTAAGTCTAAGATGTTAAGAGTATTGGCTTAGCTAGTTTTAGATTCAAGCTCAGCTACATTGAGCTTGTGTCCATCATTAATAATATTTCCTTTACTATACTAACTTATAAGAAAAAGTTATTTTTAAAACTTGAAATAATTAAATAATTGCTATTTTAAATAAAAATTAAAAATAAGTTAATTAATTTTAAACTAAATAGGAGGTCCGCAACTACAAATAAATCTATTTTACAAAATATTTACCACAAAAACTTTGTACTAAGTAATGTACAAATTTCATATAAAACAGTGTGTTATCTAGGCAATGGTTCAGAAAACTTTATTTTGCTTAAAAATTAATTAAATACAGATACTTAAATTCATATAAGGTAAAAAGCAAAAAATGAGCTGAGTTTTTCAATTATTATATTAATTTAAATAATTAATTTAAAGCCTAAACCTGTATTCAATACCAGAGCCTGAGCCTAAGATTCTAAAGCACTTTTAAGCCCAGTCTGGAGCCTAGACTTATTCGGAGCTACTCTGCGAGATTTCGTCTCGCGATGTTTTGTCCTGCGATGTTATAATTTTTAATGGGCTGGAATTGGAGTGGAATTAAGTTTTAAGTCGTGAGACGGGAGTGGGTGGGATTGAAAATATTTTAATGGAATGGAATGAAAATATGAATAAATTTTGTCATGGGATGGGAGTGAGCAGGATTGAAAATTTTTTTAATGTGATGGGATAGGATTGGGATTAAAAATTCTAATGTTTTCCATCACTACTCCGAATCCAAAATGCGTATGAATTATAGTGAAAATAATATCTTTCAATACATATGAATACACCATAATTATTATTTTATAGTAAATAACATAAAACATAAAATGATAATTTGTAGCTATTTTTTTGCATAACTTCAATCGATATTTTGTACTCATCATCTGCAGAAAGTATGCGTAAAATCAGCAAAATATGTTATGATCAGAGACTGGCCTTTGTCGGAGAAAAAACACGAAAAATTCGGTCGAAAATTTGGATAAAAAACTACAAAAATTCGGAAAAATTCGGAGAATCAGGTAAAAGCCTCTAAATTCCGACTTTTCGGAACTTTAATATTCACTCATTTTTCTCCTTATTTCGTGATCGGCACTCATTTCTTAGTTTCCGAACGT
>JAQGCH010000634.1:0-20970 GCA_034699485.1 Nanhermannia elegantula | reverse complement strand
ACACTATATTGTAGAATACCTTCATTCAAATGATGTGCTTCAATGTTATCGCTTTCATCTCTGATACTTTCCCTGTCGTTCTTTGCATCCATTAGTAATTGAAGAAAATCATTATGTTTTTGATTATTCTCTCGTCTCGTTCTAAGTATGTGTCGGGTTAAGTCGAAGAAAAATTTATTTGCCTTTTCATCAAAAAATGACTTAATATTCAAAATTTTGAGAAGAAATGTCGGGAATAGAAAAGCGGGAATAACTCTCCAGAATTTAAAACTGAATAAAGATTTTGCACTGACTATAAATTGATTATTAGGATCTTTGTGAGCGTTTGTTTTAGTAGCGAAGGCACACTTTGCGATCACGTCCATTGTGTAGTTCCCGTGCATGTCCTTTAAATTGATATCTTTCCCTTCTCTCGCATAAGACTCTAAATTATCCAAAAATTCTTTGAGACATTCCTTAACTAATGGATACATTTTTTTCATTTTTCCGCTCGTGAATGTTGGACTGGCTATTGTTCGCACTCTCTTCCAGTCATCATCTCTTGAATTAAACAGATTTTTATTAATAATCGGATGCTTTGTTTTTAAATCTCTTCGATTAACAAATAAACTGAAATCTTTGACTAAAATTATTTTGATCAATTCCGGATCAGCTACTGTTAGAACAGGATTATTGCCAATAAAAGTTCTAGAAATGAGTTTATACTTATATTTAATTAAATTTGTAAACATTAATTTTGAAACATTAATACCCAAACAATTTTCCAAATCGATTACTCCATTCTTTTTCTACTAAAGGTCTTGGATTTAAAAGCCCTTCAAATATATTCCCGAAACCTATTAAAGGTTTCGGTCCTTTGAGGTTTCTTTTAGTCCAATAATCGAAGTTTCGCGTTAAATACCTCAATAATAAACACAAACGTTAGACTTTAACAAAATTACTTAACACTAAAACAAGATTTAAGAAAATGCAAACATTTACAAGAATTCTTACCAATATATTAGAGGTAAACTCGATATAAAGACAAATAAGAATTGCCACGATTCAAATCCGAAGATAATCATTATAATAAGATTGAATTTGATAGAAAATTAAAAATAGTTATTCAGCCATTCGTTAATTAACTTTATTTTTCTCTAAGTTCTTATATAAAGTGCTTCGTTTAGCCTTATCAGTTAGGTTAAGGTTAGGAAAACCTTAAGTTAGGTTCTCAAGTAGCATTACAAATTATAACCAATTAGAAGCTCTTCATTTCAACTTTATTTTTATCCAGAATCTATTTCTTTATCTTCAGAAAACAAGTTTGCAAAATATTAATAATAATGTTAATGCATATTATTTTCAAATCAACTTTTTTGATAAATGGCATTTCTGTACATTTACACTCATTTATGTTATCTTTAAATACTAATTGAATTTGAGTTCATTTGCACTTTTGAGGATTTTAGTGATTAAGAAATGTTGGTTATTGCCTATATAAGTACTATTGTACAAAAGTGTACGGACCATGATTTCGCTGAAGGTTCCTCAAGCAAAATTTGTAAGAGTACGAAATAGAAAAATTGTAAATAATTTCTTTTAATAAATTTAACACATTTTATTAGCATTTTTAAATAAATATAAGATAATTTAATAACAAATAAACAATTTTTAGCAATCTCTAATATATTTGATTAAATAATTTAAGTGCTAAAGCACTAAAATAAGTTATTCAAAAATTCATATCTCGTGAATGGGAGGGGCTAGAATGATGGGGGCGAAATGACCCCAAATTAATTTTTGGATTATTCGATCCAATAAAAATTTATAGTGGCAATTTAATTTTACAAAAAATTATATTTTTCTGATAGTACTTCAATAGCAATAATTTTTAGTGAAGAATTTTGCCATCATCTCAAAACTTTAGGAGATATGAATTTTTAATTATTTTGTAATTTAAATGTCTTATTTTATTTCCATTTTCTTTACCAATGAGCATAATTTAGTCAAAATGTGACGACAATTGGAATTTTCTTAGTTTATCCTACATTATCCTTTATTCTCAAATAATTCTTGTTTATTTGTTATTTAATTATCTTTATTTTATTTTAAAATGTTATTAAAATGTGTTAAATTTGTTGAAAGAAACTATTTACAATTTTTCTATTTCGTGCTTTCAAATAGGCAGACATACCTGCCCCAAATTTTGCTCTGAGGAACCTTCAGCGAAACCATGGTACGGACTGCACCGTACTTAATATTATTATTAAAGGGCGGATAAAAAGCAAAATTTTATTTGCATACTTTTTTGTTTAAAAAGTACGATTTGGCATCTTGCTTGCATCGGCTTTACATCGGCTTTGCATATTTGTCTGTTTTAAGATTGCAATCAGACATTTTTGAAAGATTTTCGAAGAAAGAAGTTCAATTTTGAGGGTTCATTTCAAATTTTAGAAAAATAATTTAGTTTCTATAGATAAATATTAGGGACCAATTTACATTCAAATTTTAATCATGAGAATTAAAGTCATGTCATTCAATTGTAAATTCACTAATTCATTAATTCACAATTAAATGCTTTTTATAGTGGATTCAAAAGTTTATATTAAATACTGCATCCAAGGAAAACATTTAAGAAATGTAAAACAATATAATTCATTTTAAACAATTAATCTTTTAAAAAATATTTGCGTAAAAATAATTTTCAAATTTTTTTCGTCAAATTACCGGTACTTTACACAAACATTTGTCAAAAAAACCAATGAGTTTAAGCCTACTCTCGATTTTATGATATTCTTAATCCGACCCACAGTATCGGTGAACCTGTGGTGATCACAAAGGGTTACTGAAACCTTTACTAAAAAATCTTTGCTCAGTAACAAAATAACTTGAAATATTGAATATTACGTAATAAAGTACAGTATAAGTTAATATGAATTAATTTAATTTTATAAAAAATTATCGCAAATCAATATTAACAAAAACATTATCAGATTTACATAAATTGGTTGATTTGCAAAACTTAAGCGGGACATCAGTTCTGGGACTTCGACTCAATCGAAACTTTCTAATAATGTTTGTGACACAGACTTTCATTTCCATGATTGCAAACCTCATCGCAACACAATTTCGTGGTCCGGCAGCAAAAGGTAAGTATGAATAGGGAATAATGTGTTCACTTTTTTCGGGCATAAATCTTTCGGGAATGAATTCCTCCGGTTTTGAGTAAAACTCTTCAGAATGTTGAACAGCATATATCGATATGTGAACGAGTTGTCCCTTCAATAGAATGATTCCCGTTTCTCCCAATTCATATTCTTGACTGGTTTCTCGTTCTATTCGTACAAATGGTGGGTAGAGTCGCAACGTTTCTGAAATGACTGCATTCAAAAACGGCAATTTAGCAATTATTTCATATATTATTTGTCCATTTGAATCAAGTGCTAAATCCAATTCATTATAAAGTTTGTCCTGAACTTGAGGATGAAGTGATAATTCATAAAAACAGAATGTTAGAGCAGTAGAAGTTGTTTCATATCCTGCCAGAAAGAATAGCCACGATTGGGATATTATTTCTTCTGGTGAATGAATTTTGTTAACATTTAAATTTAATGCTTTCTTGTTTTCTGAAGAGTCGCTTTCTTTGAGAAATAAAACATTTATTCAATAATTATAAGCAGAGTTCATGAGTATTACTAAATGAGCAAAAGAATGAAAAGACAGAGTATTTAATCAGTCGAAAAAGAATTCAAATAATTGGTTTATTCTTTATTTATTATTTATTTATTAAGTTTGGTTATTAATCTCAAAAAATAGCAAAAGAAAATGAATGATTCGATGTCAGAAACAAAGTCGTATCCATAATTTTTTTGATTGGGGGTAAAGACAAAAGAAAAATGCAAAGATAACTGCTACAGACCTACACTTAAAAAGCTTGAAATGTTTGAGGCGTGTGTTCCCTTTGCACCACTGATGGATACAACACTGATCAGAAATTATTTGACTAAACTTTGAGAGAAAGCCCCAAATTTTGAGCTTAAGCCTATTTGTATGTGGGGATAACTTTTCATTAAATTCATTAATAATGGATTTGTAGTTTTCCATTCTTTTGCCCACATTGACACATACGGATACATATTGAAAAACAAATATAATGCATATTAAATTTGAATTTTTAATCATTTTTTAAGAGTGTTTATACTTATTTTGCTATAATTTAAGTATTGATATTAACTGTTATTCGAGAGTCTGAGGACACTTAGAGTGAAGCAAATCAATATCAATAAAAGCATTAAAATAACCTTCAAAACAGTGATATACTTCCTCCTCATCATCAGGATCTAAATTGTGAACAGTGTCTAAATTTTTTGAGGCATTCATTAGTAACTGAAGGAAATCATTGTGATTTTCATTATAAGTGATCCTCTTATTAAGTAATACGCGAATTAAATTGAAGAAAAACTGATTGGAATTCTCATCAAAAACTGATTTAATGTTCATTATTTTGAGCATAAAAGGAGGCAATAGTAACGCAGCAATTATTTTCCACTGCTTGGGATAGAATATATTCTTCGCATTTGTTATAAATGGGTTATCAATATCTTTAAGGGTGTTTATATTGGTAGCGAACGCACATTTGGCGATCACATCCATAGAGAAATTTCCGCATATTTCTTTCAAATTGATTTGTTTTTCTTCTTTTGCATAATATTTCAAATAATTCGTGAATTCTGTTACACATTCCATCAGTAATGGATACATTGTCTTCAATTTAATGCTTGTAAAGATGGGACTGACTATTGATCTCAATCTTTTCCATTTATCATTTCTTGAATATAACATATTTTGATCGAGTATTGGGTGCTCTGTATTAAACTTTCTTCGGTTTGTGAATATATGAAAATCTTTAACTAAAATTAATTTAATAAGTTCTGGATCATTGATTGTGAGAATAGGACTGTTTCCAGAGAATACACTATAAAATCAAATTCATATTTCAAATTGAGGCTCAAACTAATAATCAAATACCCGTATAATTTTCCAAATTTCTTATTGTATTCAATCTCTAACAATGGCATTGGTCTGAACATTGGCGCTAAAAAATTTCCGACACCTATCCAGGGCTTCGGACCTCCGACTCCTCTAACTTTCCAATAATTAAAGTTTCGGGTGAAAAACCTTTAATTATACAATATTTCTATTATTAAAGTTAAATCAATTTTGAGCTTTAATACTATTTTGCTCTTTAGACTGAAAGTGTATTTCATTTAGAACTGAATGAAAAGTATATCGAAATCATACCAATATATAAGAGATGTTATCATCAATGCTGCAAACAATGAATACCATAACTCGATGGACATGTTCTCCACTGATATTTACTGTTCAGAAAATGGATCTGAGTCAAAATTTAACTTTTATTTTACATGTGTCTCAAAGTATTTGCAAATGTTTTTTCAATACATTAAAGAAATGATATTATGTTACGGCTATTGCTATCATTGCTATCAATTACTTTTAATTAATCATAAAATTAAAGATAAATACTTGTCATTACTTTTGTAAACTTCTAATTAAACAAAAGTATTAAACATGAAAAAAGTGATTACAATATGTGTTTATAATAAACATAACAAAGAATTTCATTCAAATAAGTCAATTGTTTTTTGAGTCAATTTCTCGAATGAGGTCAACTCTTCCAGAATTGGGATCAATGAAAGTCTTCACCACATGAACCACTTGTTTCTCATTTGCAGTGATGTTAAACATGACTCTCGTGTTGACACCTTTTGGGACATTAATAATTAAATCATAACTGCATTTATTGACTGAATTTCTTAAGTTTTTTATATAAAGTTTGCGTTCATTCATCTTCTCTCTTCTTCTTTGAGCTATTTGTTTGTCAACAAATCCAATATAACTTTCATTTCGAACAATAGGTTTCGGTTTTCGCTCTCGAAGAACATAAATTCCGCGAATGTATGGCTTTGGTTCTGTTTCAGACATTCTTTTGCTTTTGATTATTTTTTATTTTTGCTTCTCTTTCAAATGAATTAAGTTTTAATTGAATTTAATTTTAATTTAATTAAAGTTTAAACTCATTACTGTTTTGAAATACTCTTTATTTTCAATGAGAAACACATTTATGACAAACAATTCTGTGCTTTCACTGCTTTGTGTATAATATTGTATAATATTATTCTGATATTATTCTGTTTAATATAATATATTCTGTAGGGCTGTAGGGGTCTTACCAGTGAGGGGACAGACCTTCACACGATTGCATGTCTGACATTATATTTGAAATAATTTTATGTATTAAGTAAAATGATATTAATATTGAACCTCTGGAACCCGAACCTCGAACCTCAGGTTCAGGTTCTAAATATTAAAAGAGGTTCGGATAGAACTTTCATTATTTACAACCCTTACAGTAACAAAAATATAATTAATTTCACAAATATTTTGAATCTTCTGTATCGAACCAACTTTTAATAGAATATAAGGAATAGAAAAAGAATGAGATTTATTAATAATTTAGAGTTAATATAAGGAGACGAGAACATGAATTGGCGGCGATTAATAATAAGCCTCAATTATCACATGTCGCAGAACATGCTATCAATGAAAAACATTCAATAGATTGGAATAATCCTAGAATTATAAAGATTTCAAACAATGATTTTCGGCGCAAGAATTATGAAATCCTGTCCATTGCTATCATACATCATATGAAAGTTTCAGATTAACAAAAATAAAAGAGAATTTGCATCATTCACATGAAATCGATTGATAAAACCGATATAACTAACTTATTGAACAATACAAAAGTAAATTATTATATTAAATATAAGATCGTTATATGTATTTTTGTAATGTTTTAGTTTAATTTACTTTTTTGTAAGCCCTGAAGAAGTAAGAAACATCTAACATCTATCAAATCTCCGGTCTAAATACTGGTGGAGAAGCTTTGGCTTTCAATTATGAGTAAAATAATTTTTCCATTTATTAAAAGAGTTAAAACTTATTGAAAAACAATTGAGAGCTATTCGTCTATAGTCACAATGGATTGCGCGTGAAATGAAAAACTATTATTTGATTACCGGTACTATTCAAAAGTTCAATGCATGCAATGGTCAATCAAATGTCTGTCACTAATTTTATTTACCGAAAAGACTTAAAGATTCACTGATATGAATGTTTGGTTATTTCAAATCATTTTAATTGTTTGTGTTATTTTAGATCAAAATTATATTTATACAAAAAAGTTTGATAAAGAGGTAAGTAAATAAAATTCTTTTCAATTTTTAGATTAGCTTTAAATAAAGGAAACTATAATTAATTCTGTGATATTTTAAATTTATTTATTGATTCAATAAGTTTGTGGAAGAAGAAGAAAAAGATTTAATTAAAAGGTTGAAAAACGAAAAAATAAAGCATAAATTGAATGAATTCGTCGGAAGTTTTATAGAAATTAAGTGTCTGTAAGTTTATGTGCTTTTAATTGTTTTTAAAAAATGGAATTCTAAGTTATATAACTTATTATATATTATTCTATTCTTCTATTTAGCATCGAAGCAAAAAGTTTAAGAAACATTAAGTGGTATTTCAATTATACATTATTTGATAAAGACATTAGTTATATGACCGGAGGAATTATAAGTTATATACAAAATTATATTCATATAAAAAGATTGAGTTTAAGCGACAAAGGGATATATTCGTGCGTTTTGAAAAATCCAAAGACAAATATTACATATGTAGCAAATATTGAACTCGACGTTCATGAATATATAGAGGGAGGACTAGACCCACGTTCACCACATGGAGCTATGAGATTAGGATCAATTCTCACATTTATCATATTTTGTTGTATAATATTCTATCAATACGAACATGAAAATTAGTTCATTATTAATCTATTTTTACTTTCAAAGTACCCTTATTTGAAAAGGTGATGCACTGTATATTTGTTATTCATAAGCTAATAAAATAAAGGTTATAATTTCAATAACTTAAATATAGATTTTGCAAATCATTTTAAATCCATTTAAATAATAGATTACAATAAGATAAGTGATTTTCATTTCATATACAGTACAGTTAATCCCAAATATATGCCATACATTCCCCAAAAATGCTTGTTTTTTATGCAATTCGCGTACATTTTATAATAAAATATAGCTAAATATCTGAAGATCACACCCGCACTGGTAACTTAAGCAGATAATTATAATTTTCAGCTCAGAAATTTCATATTAATCTTTATGACTAAGGAAATAAAAGTGTGTTTGTGTAAAGCAATTGATGCAATCACTCAATCAAAGCCTATGAATGTCTATGAAAGTCCTTCTCTGTTAAATAAAGTAATGACATTTTCATGTTTGAGACCCTTCAACAGTCACTCTCATACTAAAAAAACAAATATTTTTTTGCCAGTTTTACCGAACGGGCTGTACGCCTTGTATTAAAACAGATATTTTTGCATTTAGCTTTTTTAATGGGATTATATTGTAATAGATTTGTTTTGAATAAAGTATTGTTATAACAAATAATTCACTTAAAGTCTACTTCATAGCCGTAGAATCTAGTAAAATAAAAAGTGTATCATTTTTTAATTCAATTTTAGTAATAAATCAAATAATATCCGGTTCTGCGGTTCTCTGCGGTTCCCCGCAATAGATGAAACTCGAACCACCACCTCCAGAAAAACTGGAACCGAACCGCGGTTCGGTCCGCCGCGCGCAGCCTTACCTTGTATCTTTAGAATTTATATGAATATATTCAGAGCTATAAGCTGTCTGTAAGTATAATATTTAAAAATAACTTTATATTATTGCAGCTCACAATTGACTTTCATAAACATTACAGAGTAGCAAATTAACTGATAGTGTCTAATAAAATAAATAAAACAATTCACTTTTGTAGACATTAAGCTTATGTATTCTTATTAATAAATTACATTATTGCAGAATTACACACAAACACAAAGACATTAATTGGCATTATTTTTTTAAATACAGTTAATATAGATTCTTTGAACTGATCCCTACTGTATAATAATATATTTAATTTCTAATCTTGTAATGGAATAAATTTATTAAAGAACACAGTTACTCTTAAATTATTTCGATATTTTTACAATAATACGATATAATATTTGGAGGCAATAATATTTTTACTATAATACATATAATTTGAGCATTAATTATACATAGATATAAAAAGAATGTGTGCTTAACAACTGTTCAATACTTCAATATTAATTGATTTGATTTAACATTGAAAAAATGTTGTAGTTTATAAACTCTTTAGCGGTATACTAGTATAAATATAAAACTTCATGTATCTCAAACTCTAAAATGTTATTAATATTAATATTGAATCTAATTTTTGAAATAATAACAGCAAATTTCGGTATAAGTCATAATCTTTATAATAAATTTATTTGTAATGAAAATACGTGAAATTCTAATTTTTGAATATCTATTCATTTAATATTAAATATAATATTATACACGTTAAGAGTACCTGTACAGGTACAGATGCCTCCAACAAAATCTTTCCATAGTTTAGATTTTTAAAGCAATTAAAATTATCAACATTTAATGTCGGGAACTGTACAGTACTCTACAAACTAAAGAAGAATAGTTTGATTGAACCTAATAAATAATTGAATTCAAAATATATATAAAGTTTGAATGCAATTGAATATTTTTTAATCAAGCTGTTGAAGCAAACTATAATTCTTTAGTGAGAGCAGTACGAGTATTAATATTTTTACTTATAGTATGTCCTAATGATTGGAAAGTAATTGAATTATCAAATGGTGTGACTAAATGTATAAAACCATTTTATGAAATGGTCAGTCGAGATGAAGCTAATAGAAGATGTTCTGCCTTAGGAAATGATACCACATTAGTTGAGGTGCATTCACAAAAGGAAAATGATAATATTGTAGATTCATTACTAGAAAGCGCAGGTATTCTAAATTTATATATAATACTAAATAACATCCAATATCTAAAACTTAAAATTTTCTATTTTAAATTCATATTGAGATAATTTCTTTTATTTTTACAGTTATGATACATCTATTGTTTGACAGAAACGATGATATTTTCAACAATTATAAGCCTCAGGTATGGATCGGACCGATGAGAATACCTTTTGGAGATTTGTATGAGTTTCAGTATAGGAGCGGATGTGGTATTACTGATTACATTTTTATAATACAACTTTTATTGCTTTAAATAAAATATTACCATATTTTGATTACTCCTGAAGTAATTCTATCGGTTTTTAGGAACAAAAGATTACTCGAATTGGCATAAGGGACAGCCCAATGATTATGATAATACACAGAATTGTGTTTTCATTTTAATCGATGACAGAAAGTTATGGGGACAATGGGTTGACTATTCGTGCTCTACAAAAATGTATTATGTCTGCCAACGAGTATCTGATCAAAAATCTCAGTGCAATGACACTAATTATAATCTATACAATTACACCCAATTAAGTGAAAATCAAGTAAATGATAATATTTTTGCAAATTTTTCAAATAATGATAAAAATAGAATTATAGCTATAGAACTGCCAGAACTGATAATATATAATACGGATGGAACTAAAAACTTAAACTCAAATAAAACAGGAAACGGAACTAATAATGCCCAACTGGGAAATGCCTTAAATAATATGACAAATAATGGAAAAGTTGTTATTTTGCCAAATAATAGTTCGGTTCCAAACAAAGGAGGAAAAGGTTCTGAAGCAGTTGTGTTTAACAGCGGTGTAATTTCAATAAATAGTTCAACTCATATAAATGCCATCAAAAATGGTAGTAATATGAGTGACCCAAACTCCAGCAGTAAGAACAGGAATCAAACACACAAACCGGCAATTGGTGGACAGTCAAATGCAGTAAATTCATATCAGAACGGTCTAATTAATTTTATTAATTTTTATATTACCAATACACTTAAAAAATTGTTAAATTTATTTTAATTCATACGCTTTTAAACTAATTTTCTGATGCTTTTATGTTAATCCTGATGTCAATTAATTTTCTCTTCAATTCTTAAAGCTCTTGTTTAATATTATTAATAATTTTATGCAAATTTAAGAAAAAATAGAAATGCTGTTCAGTTTTTTATAACTATATTCTTTACAATAAATGAATTGTTTCCCTTAAATTTCAAATCATGCTGTTCGACACGCTTTACCTCCAGGGACTTGTTCTTGTTCGCAATTTTATAAGATTTAGTATTTAAATAGATTTTAAAAAATAAACTTATTTTCAGTTACTATATACTCTATTTTTATTGTTTTTCTAATTTATGTATAAATTGATACCTGGTTTTTGATGCAATGCAACTCTGTCTAACCTGTGTCTAATATAAAGGCAATTTTCAAGATTTTTAAAAAAATCTCTTATTGCAAGCAACTATACCATGTCCTCAGGTATTATTTTATAAGAAAAAATTGTGTAAGAATTTAAAATATACTTTCATTTATAGCACATCAAAAGTTTTTATTTTAATTCTGTTTTAATTGATTGATAAGAAGTCGGAGTTTGTAATTATCATTTCAATCAATCAATCAATTAGTAAAAATGAAATAAAATTAAGAATTTGTCTTATCTTCATTTTCATCTATTGTAATCAGTGTTTTTTGAACTCCTAATTGTAAAAAAATGAAAGCATTTTTTTGAACTAATACTTATGCATTGTTTAGATTTTTATAAATGATGATTGAATTTTATACGGTACAAATAAGTGCTTTTCAATTTCAAACTTAAATAGAGAAAAAAATTGTGTACAGTTGACCGCAGCTGACAGAAGTTATAAGCGTTTAACATCATTAATTACTGGTTTCTTAGTTATCACACTGGTATAATACCTGTCAGCCCATAAACTGAATAAATATTTAATAAAAAAATAACACTCAAATGGTCACTGAATAGCTGCTATAGTAATGTAACAAACCCTTAATTTCTTTATTAAGTAATATTAAACTTGAGCTCAATGTCGATCTTCGGAATCTGATTCAATTTCCTTACAATCTCTACTTTTTCAACCAAATTAATTGTAAATGTTTTCTCAAAACAAATAATTAAAAGTAAATTTTAAGTTTAGTAATTTTTAAACAACATTAAAATGAATAGTTTTTGAGGCAATCAGATTTAGGCAATTGGGTAGGATATCAATTGTTAAAAATTCCTTAAACGTTGAGTAATAGAATCTAGTTTTTGATATTACTATCTTTTTATTTATATAACATTTATTAACTTATTATGATTTTAGACCACTAGAGATTTTTTAATCATTCAACACCTTATGTTTATTGAAGGCCTATTGAAAGTGAAAGCTTACAAGTGTTAGATTTAGGACAAAATATGTACTGCTTTTTGGTCTAAATTATGTCAGCCTTTATTACAAAGTTTTGTTAAGATAATAGAATTAGAGGAATAGGTTAAGACAGACAAAACAGTTGATCCCATTATCTCAATAATTTATTAAGTTTGTCGTTTCAACAATTTTATTGATTTAATTTCAAATGTATTTGTTATTTGTTTGAATAATTGTTATTTAACGTAATGTACAGTGAATTAAATAACAAATACATTTACTCTAACATTTTTACAAAAGAAATAAATCTGCACACAAGTCATATGTGTCCAAACCAGACTTACCACCTTTTGACAAAGTCTAAACCAAACAGAAAACTAAAAGAGGTACCCTTTCATTTTTTCAAATTTTATAAAATATAATTATTTCTTCAATTTTAATATTAGCTCAAATAATAAATTATTAATATTTTACAAAAAAATTGTATAAATATTAAATTTTTAATAAAATCGCATTTTATATGTCACAAAAAATGCAAAAACATTAAAATAAAATTTTTAGAACATCAAATGTTTAATTAAAATTGGTGATATGATGCGCATTTCATTTACGCGTTGAATTGACATAGGAAATTTTTTATGAATTAAATTCCTTGAAATACAGCTTTTGATTAAGTTTTTGATCCAAAACCGGACATTCTATATTCCTGTTGGACCTCTCGTCTGCCACCCGGACAGCACATTGCAAAACCAGTGGTTACCCTGGTTCAAACTTACAGAGCATAAGCCATGCGGGTCATGCAATTGTTTGCTGTCGCAAACGTTTGCAGGTCTTTTCTCAATTGTTTTCATTTTTATGCCAAAAAAATGTTCAATTGGCAGAAAAATAATGTTCAAAATCTTTTCTAATATGATACTAGTGTGCAGTAGTTTTCGCCCCTTTATATCTAAGGATCCGTAGATAAAAATTCTTTGACAAACCGCTAAATAAAAGTATTCATATAAAGTTTAGTTTAAGAATGAATTCGGACAAATGAATTCAAACTAAACTTGTATTAATATTTTTATTTATCGGTTCGCCAGAAAATTTTTTAAATGTGCATTACAGGTGCTCATAGATAAAAGTTAAATATTGAGCATTTTTATGATAAATACATAACTATAAAGCGGTGGACGAGGCAAAAAAGTATGTGTACTGCTGATATCAATATAAAGTATAATAAAGTGACTTCGTCCAGAGATAGTAGGGTAAAAATTGACATTTCTTTAGTCTCTTTAAACATTTTCCTAAAATTTTTTCTAATAATATGCATGTATTGTAACGGCTTCTTCTTGTATGCATACAGCAATTCAGAAAAATGCTACTCAGAAGGGAGGTAATTGAATTTGCCAAAGATGCAAATTATATATATTGCATATTTATGAATAATAAACTAATTTAAATTTGAATTTCTTTATTAAAAAATTATGCGCCAACACCTTCTGATTTAATCACTTAATGCGTTAAATGTTAGTTCAATAGAGTAATATTCGTATTATATTAATTTTTTTGTATGCCATATAATTAAAGTTATCTCATATTAAGATTCAAGTATTTCATTAGTCTAAAAATAGAAGTAGTTTATCACTATTCTCGATAAAGATTATTAAATTTATTCAATTTATCATTAGAATTAATAAAAAAAATTTATGGATTTAGTTGTACCAAATGTACAAACGTTGAAACCGGTGATGTATTATGTTATTTGATAAATAAATAAGTATTTCATAAATTAAATGTAAAGTTTTTGTTAATCTGTGTGAAAGATTTAATGCTATTATTTTTGAATAAATAGAATCAACAGAATTAGCATTAAGGTGATTTAGGATAAGCTGTTACTATGGCTGCAAAATCTCAACTAATTTTTAAATATTTATTTGTAAAACTAGTTATGAGGACAACCAGTTATCTCATTTGATTCTTATTAACCGAATCAAAAATTATGATAAACTTCAAAGGATTGACAGCTTAATTATATAATTAGTCAAATAAACTTTCACTAAAAACTGTTGAAATCTAGAAAATGAATTATTTCGCAACGTAGTCGAAATTTTGATTTGATTAAAATTATATAATATCTTACAGTAAAGTTTAAATTTTGATTAAAGTGTCGAAATATGAATTTTCTTTTAGCACATCATTCATTAATAATACAATAACTTAGAGATTTTCTATTCAATCTTCATTATTTCAGGTTATTTGCCTCTAATAAGAGGCTGCCATAGAATTATGTCATAATTATTAATAACTATTTGCCTGATTTCGATTATTGACAGTCAAAACAGGAGTAAAAAAAGGTTACATAATAGCACATGTACTGCATATAATTTCTATGATTTAAATTTTTTCCTTTCGATCTTTAGGCACCTTTTAATAAATGATTTGAACACAATAATAAACCGATAAAAAGTGGGACACACTTAACAATATCTAAAAGAAAACTCGTCCAGACTTGTGAAACAAGAATAAGCCCGAAGGAAAATGAAGTTGCGCTCGATTCTCAAACATATACTTTTCTATTATAAGTTGTGTAATAGCTTTTCTCAGAGAATAATAATTGATATAAATAACTGATTAAATCTGATGAATAAAAAAATTAATGGATTTTGAATTTAAATTATATTATTAAAGGAGAAAAAGTTTTATTTAGTTGAGATATATTTGGAAAAAGTCTTAAATTAAATCAACATTTCCTTGGGTTTAAAAAACTCAAATATGCAAATCAAACCAACTCCCATTTACCATATTATTCAATGTAATTTAATTACATTAATGCTGATCACAATTAAGGATAACTCGAGAAATTTTTCAAACAAATTCATTTTCAATTGTATATCATTTCAACCTTGACTTCACTTTTAGACATTTCTTATAGGTTTCTGTTGTAAAACTATGTAATCAAAAGTTGCGAATTAGTACTGAACATCTCTTTATGTCATCATTTCTGAGCTGATCCCAATTGTTATAACAGTCGTCCAGTAATAACATTTCACTCCTCCTTATTCTACTTTTTGTATTATTTATTGTTTGAAAAGATATAAAAAGTCAGATTCAACTTCTCCTAAGTTTTATTTAAAAAATAGCAATTTGTTCATATGTTTTATTTTTAGTTTAATTTACTATTATTGTCAATTCAATAGTAAATTTATGTGAATAATGAAAGCGGCTTTTGTTTGTCTGTGTGTTGTGGCCGCTATTGAGACGGGTCTTTGTGGTGGCGGTGGTGGAGGAGAATATGGAGGCGGTGGTTCTGGAGGCGGAGGCTACGGTGGCGGTGGCGGCGGCCGAGGAGGTGGCGGCGGAGGTTTCTGATAATTTTTCTTCTAATAAATATTATTATTGTTTTGTAAATCAAATATTTTTTAAACTTATTGAAGAAATTGTTCATTTGTTTCAAGTAATTTATGGAACAGGAACTTAAGCCAGATTAGAGTTTCTTACTTTATGAGTATTAATATCTCTAATGAGTTGTGAATAGAAATGAAATTCATGAAAATATTATATTTATGTAACTTTGTAGAGGTTGTAGAGGTTTGATATTCTGATAAAATTAAAGTCAGAAATAAGCATTAATTTTATGAAAGAAAAGTTTGACACATTCAAAGCTCCAGGAAATCATTGCAAATATTAATTTTGTCACAGAATAAGTGCTTATTAGATTTTAAATTAATTAATTTATAAAAAAAAGTCATTTATACTGTATTCAAATTTATTAGTATTCAATCATTTAATTTTATAGCATGTATAAAGTAGGATTTAATGCATATATAAAAAATATGACACAAAAAATGAACAAAACTTTATCAAAGGATGAAATTAAAGAAAAGACTAAATAAAAGCTTAAAGATTTTTTACTTTCTACATTTGAAATTCCTTTTTCGTAGTCTAATATGTTTTACTTTTGATAGCAGTAATTATTCAGAAAACCTATCAATTGAAAAATTTCAATTAATTCAAATTGGAGTTTAAGTTTTTGAATTTGAATTTTTAGTTAATGTTTATATGAGTTTTAAATCTAATCTTAACATCAAATTTACCAAAAAAAATTAACTTTTAAATGAAAATCAAGTGTTCATGTGTGGCATTTTATTTCAATCGGTTTAAAACATACAACAATTATATATTAACCGTAAATATAAAATTAACTTTTTAGAGGGGAGTATTTTTCGGTTTAATAAATAATTTGAGTTCTTTTTTTTGGAAAATAAGTTATTTATAGACATTTGTATGAAATGAATGCTTAATATTTTAGTATTTTGCTCTCTTTTAAAGTGATAGTGAAAGAGAGATCAATTTAAACTGTGATTATAATTTATAAATGAATGCCAAAATATAAAGAAAAATATGAGTTGAATGACACTTTTATAGAAGAATCAGTGTCTATTGGCAATACATAAATATTTTATTTGGTTTACAGAAAACAATTTCCCTAAATTTGTTGCATCTCTTATGATCAGTGATGCTCACGCTCGGGTACCAAACTCCAAGTCAGCTAACTTAATTATTTTTGGGAGTTTTCTTATTAAAAAAATTAGTTTATTTTAAGGAAATATATGATAATGTGTGCAATTCTATGCCTAAATTCTTTAAAACTCTATTATAAAAGTATGTATTTTTCTTTAAATAAAACCTGTTTCATAAAAAACATTTTAATATGTAATACACTAGAAGCTCACCCGAGCGCGCTTACTCTCGGCAAAAGTTCGACGGTCAGTGCTCGCGCTCTACTCATACATATCATTATACCGTATATTTACCGTTTTTCCGACTCAAAATTAAGCGTTTTATGCCTCATTAGAATAGTGTAAATTACTTTGACTGTAAGACTCTAAACTATTTCTGACTAATCTGCAGCCAGGTCTAGAGTATACTAAGTTGGGCCGAATTGGTCTATGTAAAAAACATTGGATAAACTCTTTGGCATAGAGTTAGACTTTAATCCACAGCCACTTAGTGAACTGTGTGTACTTTTGACTCATTTAAGAACTGACGCCTAAAGGCATGTTTGCAGTTTGATCCTGAACGTATCGGATCAAAAATAGAAATAATTTTTTATCTTAATTTTGGTTCATAATAAATTTTAAAAAGAAGATCAAACGTAAATATTTTGAAAATAGAATCAATTATAAAAATTTCGCAATTTATAACCGGACCCTTATTGTAGTTAATCTTTGAATACCAATATCAAGGTGTCAATCCTCTACAGTCAAAAGAGGATCAACTCTGATCGCGTTCGCCATGGGATTGGATTAAAAAAAGAGGGTCCGATCCAAAATTTTATCCAATCTTTTTTGATTCAATTTTTTATGCTGCATACAAAAATAATTGAGATCAGGATCAATAATAAGGATCAGGACCAAACGGCAAACATGCCTTAAGCCATGAGCTATCCAGACAGCTCTTCATCTCTTATGACTAGTGAAGGACAAAAGATAAGCTCGAGCTTGAGCAGAGCTTATTCCAGCTCAAGCTAAAGCTCGGCTAATTCAATCTAAGCTCAAGTTCAGTATTATGTAAGAGAAGCTAAGCTCAAGCTCACTGTAGTGAGGTTCTATGAGCTTTTCACAATAATTAAAATCAATTTCAAACAATTTTATTGCCTCGAATTTAGTATTAAAAGGGGGGATTTACTTTTGAAAGTTTTTGATCTGATGCAGGTGCGAATACATTAGATATAAATTTGAGTTAGTCAATAGAATAGGCTTTCATATACCTTAAAAAGGTTGTATAATAACTGAAAATTTTCAAGATAAGCTCAAAGCTCAAGCTCACCCTAAAAGGATAAGCTAAAGCTCAGTCAAAAATACTAAGCTCAAGCTAAAGCTCACCTAAAGTGAGCTTATTCCCATCACTACTTATGAAAGAACAATTCATGCAAATAAAACAGAAGAATAAATATTTAAAAATAGAAGTAATCTAAGTACAATGATATATGTTTATAGCTTATAATCAAATATGCACACGCGCCACTTTCAAATTTCATTATTAGTTATTTATCTTCGAAATTTTTTTCACCGCATTGAATAATTGGAGATTAAACAATATTATTCATCATAAATAATAACATAATAATTATAAAAAACAGCTTCAGTAAAATTAATGGTTATTATTAATTATGGTTTATATAGAATACAGTTAGAATAATGATAAAGCACTTGTATCTTATAAAAGATAAGCATTTTTTAAACTGTTCTAACTATTTATAATTTTACTTTTATGATTACTTATAACGTTCAATGAGATTTCCATAAAAACAAATTTTAATAAATGTTTTATCTTATAGGATATGGTGGTAGTGGCGGTGGTGGATATGGAGGTAGTGGAGGTGGCGGCAGTGGTGGTGGTGGATATGGTGGAGGTTAGTCTCAAATATTTTATTTGATATTTAATTAATCTTTTCTTATAAATTATGAATACTATGTAACAGTACTACTATTTAATCTGTATTTAATCAATGGCAAAGCCAGAAAATTTTGAGTGGGGGGGGGGGGGGAGCACAAACCTAAGAAAGTATTTGATAATTTTAAAACTTCTTAACACTTTGTATTTGTTGAGTGAATTGTAGTATGTTTTACAGTTTGTAGAAACATATAAACCTTTATTAGAATAATTTCATGTAATTCAAGCTCAAAAATACAATACAATAAAGCTTTTATGAAATTAATTAACTTTTAATTTGAGTTGAGGGGCTGTGCCCCCTTGGCCCCTATGCTGGTTTCGCCACTGTATTTAATTAACTATTATATACCATAATTCCATAATTACTAGTTAGGATTTTGGTCCGTATTGTTGAGTCTCGTGCGGATTTTCTATTTAGTTGAGTTGAGTTTAGTTTTTATTTGTTCGATCTATAAAATATATGCGTTAAGTACATGAAAGTAAAGTTATAATCAAAATTAATTGATCCTTATTAGTTTAAATTGATATTTATTAGAATTTAAGTAAAAGATCAATGAAAATACACACTTCTGTTAAGCTAAATCACTAGTTCTTAAGCATTGTTAGCTATTGATAGATCATCGGAAAGTTGAACACAATTTATAAAACTTTATTAATATAGGATTCAATTTTCACTAATGAGCTGAAGATTTGACTAAAGATGAATTTTTATGAGCTGAAAGATTAAGATTTAATACATTGCTTCAATTTTACGTTTCATAGCCAAGATTAAGCTTCTATTCAATAGTTTTTTGGTTTAGTTACAGAACTCAAACTGTTGAGTTGGGATAGACTTTAATTAAATTTAAGAAATTTATAAAATATGTTAAGTGCATATATTAAATAATGATGCAAAATATAACTTTTAGGAGGAAAAGGCGGCGGAGGTGGTGGTTATGCAAGTCAAGGAGGAGGAGGAGGAGGAGGTACATAATGCTTTTGATTTAATGAATTATTTGTTTCATCCTAAATTATTCTTTTTTAAAGGATATGGAGGCGGCGGTGGAGGCTTAGGAGGCGGTGGTGGAAGCTATGGAGGCGGCGGTGGAGGCTTAGGAGGCGGTGGTGGAAGCTATGGAGGCGGCGGCGGAGGCTTAGGAGGCGGTGGTGGAGGCTATGGAGGCGGAGGAAGTGGTTCGTTAATTAATTAAGATTTATTTATATTGCTTTGAATTAAAAAAATTGCACAAAAATAAGTGCACTTAAGTCTACGGTTAAACCGATTAAACTATAATAAAGTGAAATATTATTATTAATTGATTGTTTTGAATCCTATAAAATTGAACAATTGATAAAAACTAAGAAGTAGTCGACTTTAAAGTTCTGCCAGAGTTCTCTCTTTAGATAGATATAAGATTAACTTAGATGCAGGTATGCCTGCGAATCTGTCTACAGTTATATTAAATAAGACTGTGCTCAGACCAATTATACCGTACAAAGTTCGCCTAGTTACATACAAAGGATGCGAACGTAACTTTGTCTGCGTACATATGCTCTATTTTAATTTTCAAAATGATATCGATAAAAAATTATTTGATTTTTTAAATCAGCTAAGCTGAGACAATTTACTCACTCTACACAGCTTATTGTTACTCATCTCCTCATCTCCATAACCCAGCTGACCAATGAAATAAATAAAATGGTTCAGTTTTATACTATATTTTTCAATCTTTATTATTTGAATCCTTTCTGTTAATCATTTAATCATTTCTAATTCAATTTTTAACAATCAGAATTGATATTCGCTTATTACGTTACGCTCTATGAAGGAGAGGACTCATTTACAAAATATAATCAGATTTAATACAAATCAAATAATCTAAAGAACAACAGACTAGATCACAATAAGTGCTGTAATTGTTTATAAAATTTATAAAACGATTGAATAAAAACTTAGACTTTAATTATAATAATAATTCTTTGCCCGTCCAAAGCTTGCATCAGGAGTTATCTAGAAATACAAAATTTTAAAAAGGATTATACTCTTTGGTTTTGATAGACTATATTTTTTAGAATAGATTTTGTTAATCATTTTTAGGTATAATTTATACTTATGTTATGAGTAATTATGCACAAAAGCTCAGTGAAGCTGAGCCTGAGACTAAGGCTAGCTGAGCCTAGGCTCCACACCTCTGAGCCTGAGCTTGAGCCTGAGCCTAAC
>JAQGCH010000633.1:0-20971 GCA_034699485.1 Nanhermannia elegantula | reverse complement strand
GTTGACACAGCCCTAGCTGGAGATAGTTGAGTACTTCGCAGTCAATGTGATTCACACTATCCTAACCTGGTATAACCGCCTTAATAACTCTAGGTCAGAAAGGCGGGATATAAATTAATATTTACATATTTTTAATGCTTTATTAAGATAAATATTGTTGATTGAAAAAAATCATAAACTCCAAAAATTGCACCCAAAATAATTTTACAAAATTTTTTAGCTATGACGCCCATCAAGGTTCAAGCTAGGCAAAATATATGTTAATGGGCACTTGATGATCTAATAAAAGAAAATCCTTTTTTCTATCTAAATGCTTGGTACAGAAGCGCGAGAGCACCCTCGAGGGTTTTACTTGCTTGAGCGCGAACGTTACCAACAAATCTAGCTATAAATGCTTATAATAACATCTACAGTATTTTTAAGTTTAAACAGAATAAAGAAAATGGTAGGAAGAGGGGCTATAATTTAAGTGTAACGGAATTGCAACATGGATTGAGTCACTACTAAATAGAGAATATATTAATTTTACTTAATTTTGTTATTTATCTTATTTTATAAATAAAAAAAGTCACATTTATTGAAATAAAATCGAAAATTTAGCTTTAATGGCAAGCGGTCTTATGCTCTTAAGCAACGGAAACTATGTTTTTCCTATTGTGCTCGCGCTGACCAAACCAATAATCTAATTTAGTCTAACTTTGTGATAAAAGTTAGGCATATAAAAGTTAAGTCTTATAGGTATTTATTCTATTTAAGAAAATGTTAGTGTTCTTAAGCAATGGCAACGCACCGTATCTTTAGTCTCATTATTGATAATCTGATATCTTGAACTTTTGTGCATTTTCAGAAATAGTAGTAAAACACATTACTTTCACCATTCAGTATAATATAAACATGAAATACTATTAACCTGACTATAGGTGGGCTATGAATTGGAAAATAATTACAATAGAAGAATACTGTATAAGAATTGGCATATCATAGAGTTATTTCCATTACAATGAAAAAAATAGAATAGTTTACAATTCAATCATTTAAATAAAATCATCTTAAGAATATCGTTATTAACTTTATAATAGTTTTGTGAAAATTTAAATCAATAGATTTTAATAAACTCTAAAGTTGAAAAACTTATGAAAGATTGTTCTCCAGTGCAGACATTAGGTGAATGCTATAAATCAAAGCAATCTCTTTCAGATTAATTGATTTAATTGTTTTTATAAATAAATAATCAGTTCATTGATTAATTGATTAAAATGATTATTTTTGCTTCAATTTTACAATTTAAACGTAATTGGATTACAAACTTTTCAAATGCTTACAAAAAACATTAAACTCATAGAATTTAGAAATGATATTAAGAGTAATTTAATAATAAATAATGTAATAAGTAATGTAATAGCATTTTTAATAGTTATAAATATTGATCTTCATTTTTCTAAACAACTGCAAGTTATAAACTTAACTAAAACTTATAAGTAGAGCAGCAATATTCTGGTTAAATTGCAAATGTTGTTTTAGTTTGTAACATTGGTAAATTAGATCGAATTAGATTAAAAGCACGAATTACATAATAACGTTATTATTAATAACTAATGAAATTAGCTACAGTAGCATTGTTATTCCCAAATTTCCTAAAATATTACTTTATTTCCAAAATTCAAAATAATTCCTAAAAATAAGGAATTACCCTCATTCATCAGCTTTCAATTATAACATTAAGATTAGTTTATCTAACATTTAATATGTATACTTTTACTTTATCCACATTATTCGTAAATCCACGTTAAGCGAAATATATACCAGATTTTTAAATAGCTTTTAGTTGTGTTAATTGTTTTAACTTAACATTAATTTACATTTACATGCTCAAATTTACCCCCCACCCCTAGTCCTTACAAAACTCCCAAAACTAGTCCTCACAAAATCTAAAATAATATCAAATTGGAAAGAATTGTCTCAGGTATGTCATTTAGATTATCATTAATAAATTTTTTGAAACGATAATTATCTTATTTGGAAAATCCTCACATATATACCCCTCTGGTTTTTTTTAAATTAAGAGAAATTATCAACTGATGAGAAAACCATAATGTTTGTTAGCAAACAATTAATTAAGTTTAGAATAATAAAAATTCTTTGATTTTCCCAAATATTGTTATCAAATTTTACAGTTTTTATTTCCAAAATATTGCTGCTCTACTTATAAATGAATGGTTTTATTTAAAATAATAAATGAATTTTAATTGAATATTGTTTTTAAAGAAATGGTTTTAAGTTTGCTGAACCAAAACAATTTTTATGTTTTTTCTTACATAATAACAATACAGCTCAAGAAATACTGCTCTGAGTAAATGAAGATATAATTTCACTTTGAATAATGAGCTGTCATTTTTATTTGCTTGAGTTCGCGTTATTCAGTATATTTAGTGAGTGTTGCTCAATGTTCGAGCATTTGGCGTTCTATCTCGAGCTCGAGCACCAAACACTCTGATTTTATCGATATGTGCTCTAACATTAGACACCTGAGCATGAACACCAAGGAATATTCCCTTTCATATTAGGAATACTGCATAAAATTGCAAAATTGATTTATTCTGTTTTAAATAATTAAGACAGAGTTACCACACATTATCGTTTGTTTATAATCTTTGAAAGTCTATTTCTTTTTTAGTGATGAATTGATCTGACTTTAGAAAATATTTGTTTATATGTAGCAAATGTATATACAGATCAAATTACAACACGAATAGAATAAACAGATTTTATGTTATAACCTATAGAGCCTTTAAACTCATTATATTTGCTGATGTGAAATTCGGTTCTTGAACACCTCCGAAAAAGTTAGCATTTCATTTTCCCGAGCATGAGCGCGAGCACCGAGTATGTCCATCACTGTCTATATTAATGAGATTTCACATTATTTTTATATTTTATAAAAATAATAAGTGGAGAAACTGTTTACAGATGTATAAAATCTTAACATTTGTTGAGAAAGCTTTAATTATAAAAATATCCTAAATTAGATTTTTTATAGTCATTGTTAACATTGAGTGTTTGCTTAATCTTAATACTCGAATTAAAATTTCTCACATAAAAGAAAATTTTTCTTATTCAATAATATAGAGCTAAATACAGAATCGTAATAAGATTAAAGTATTATTCTTTGTGTTGTAGAGGAGGGAATTCGCGATTATTACTAAGGCATAAGGATTGCAACACATTTCAGAGTGTGATCATTTGCAGAAAATTGAAATTTCTATTTCAAAAATATAATGAGAGTTAACAAAAGATCATTTTAAAAGTTAGATTTCTTACATTATTCAGTTTATGCAATGCACTCGATTAACATAAGTGGCGAGTATTTTAATTTTCAAAATTAAACTCAATAAAGTCAAATCAATATCAAATGCAATTTAATTTTATAGAATACTCTGTAAAGTATATAATTATTTTAAACGTGTAAGATATGAAGAAATTTTAGAATTATATTCAGAGTTAGTTTCTGTTGTGATGACTAGAGACCAAACTTTCGGGAGTCTAAATAGCATTTTAGAGAAATTTCGGGAACAAAGTTAAAATTAGCCCTTTTAAGGTAAAATCAATTTTAAAGTATAAAATGTCAATTTTATTTAAAATTCAAAATTTGAAAATAAAGCATACAATTAAACGAATCAAATGAAATCATTAAATTGAATTATAATTGATTGTTTAATATTATCTTCTGTTAAATTATATCTTTGATCGGTTAAAAGTGTTTTATAAGCAGAGCTCGTCAGAGGGGGGTGTAGAAGGGGTGTACACCCCAATAGAAAGTTGGATAACTGGACACCCTCCCCAAGATTTTTCCTAAAGTTTTTCCTTAAAATTTGTTGCTTTTGAACTTTTTGTAGATTTATTTTTAGAAAGTCAAGATATATATTTTTAACGCAAAATATTATATTTAATAAAATAAATATACATTTAATTTGGAAATTTTGGCGCAAAAATGTATTTTTTAAAAATTGCCTTAGATAAACGCTGACCTATTATGTTTTCTTTTTGAAACAAAATCAATTAAAAAATGACGGGAAATATTTTTTGAAATAATTTTGGCGGCAAAATCGATTTTGTGAAAATATTGTCTTATAAACCGATGAGTTTTGCGCCCCCTCCCCCCACCTAGAATTTCAAAAATTTTCAGACTTACACCCCCTGACGCGAAGGGGTCTGGCGAACCCTGTGTATAAGTGTAAAAATATCTTTGGACTTCAACAGAAATTAAAGGCACAAGAGAGGTTTTTAAGCTAAAATCTAAAAAATGATCATAAGATTTGTACTGAAGTAAGTCCGGATTTTTGTATAAGCAGCTTATCCTACGCATAACAACTCTTTTTTAACTGAGTCTCACTGAAATGCCTTTTATAAAGAGTTAATTCTAAGAAATGTCGATATGAAGAATTTGTTTCTAATCAAGAAATAGTTGGTTTTATTTTTTAATAAAACAAGAGAAAATAAATTACAAAGCTTAAAATTCCATAAAAAAATTATGAAATTAGGGGGAAAATCTTGAATTTCGAAGATTCGGAAGAAAAACTTAAAAATCGGTAAATTCGAGAGTCTTAAAATTAACTAATTTTATGTTTTTTGTGCATATCTATGACTCTTGACCTTATTTCAGCTGATTTTAAAAATTCGAGAAAACCGGGAGATTCCCGAAAGTCTCGTCTGTAGTGATGACTATGGTCGCGATCTTTAGGTGGTTATTCATTTATGACGTTAGCGATAATAGAAAATTTTTTCCCCTCAAATATTTTGAACCAAACCTGACCTAACCAACGCTAACGAACCCAACATATCTCTGATATTATTTATAATATATATTCATAAATAATGTCTTATATTTAAAGATATGTTCAGGTTACGTTAGGTTTAATATATTTATGAGGGGAAAAAAATTTCTATTATCGCTAACGTCATAAATTAATAACCACCTAAGATCGCGACCATAGTGATGACAAACGAAAAAGGAGACGATTTTTAGAAAATATTGAAACTAATAAACATTGTAATCCTAAGGGACCTCTAAAGGTTTAGGCTAAAGCTTAGACATGGCTTTAGTGAACATTGTTCAGGCATAAGTGTTAATGCGGAACATTCAACAAAGATTTGAAATAAGAGTAGATTCAGTAAAATATTTCTGTGCACTGTAAGTGTAAAGGGCTCGTCCATAAAGTACGTACGTAGTCATGAGGAGGGAGGGTTGGTCTAAAGCTTACTGACACTGATAACCCTATATGCTAACCAGAAATTTTGGTTGAACAATACATAGAAAAAATGAAAGATTTTACAATTTTTTAAAATTGCCATAATTAATTGTATGTTCAAAAATTTTTGGTGGCTCAAGACTCCCTCCCCACCCATAGTTACATCTGTTATTATAATATACTATATTTTACAAAAAAAAGTTTTGTCACTTTACATTGTTGAAAATCTTAAAGATGTTGTATATTAAGACCACTTAAATTATTATTTTTAGCCATTTCTAAGACTTTCTTTTGCTATTTTTAACATAGAAATAATATGAAATAAAAATGAAAATCAATGATCGGCTTATTTAATGGCTCATTCTAACTTGAGGTCCATGCACAGGCTCGGGAGTTTTCTCTAGCCTATGCTCTTCATTATTCATAAGTTGTTAATAATAGCGTATTTTCAAAAAATAATTATGAATTAATGAAGGATTGTAATCATCCCACGAATAAAAGCTGTGAGTAAAAGCTTTTGTTCATACAGTTATTGTGATTCATAAAATATTCAGATCATTAAAATCATAATGTTATTTCATGACTAATTATGCACTGAATTTGCAAATTGACTTACAATTGTGAAGATATGTGTAAAAATAGAATTTCTAAACAAACATAATGGCAAAATCTTAATTAATTTCCTGGTGTGCAAAGAGAATAAGTCTCAAAAACAAGAAAGAAAAATTACTTCTGTCAAAACTAATGAGTGTTTGCCTTTTTTATTGAGACTATTTTGATTTGTGAAGCTGTCAAACTATATAATAAATATGAAGACTTTACAAATTAATGTTTGGGATTACTCTTAAAATAGCAATCATTAATGTATTGTAGAATATATTGGCATTGTTTGAAGTCTTATCAAATAAATATTAATTCTACAACACTATGAGGGTAGAAATATTATCCAACTGTTATAGTGCTTATAGTGAAGTCGTTTCTTAGGGTTTCAATTGTTGGTAGATCTGGTATTTGAGAAACTGTTTACACAGCACTTTAATAAATAGACTCTTTTTGAATATATAATGAATGCTGTATTAATAAATATATAGCTCTAAGGCCTAACACGAACTCAATTGCGTAACAGTATCGACTATCGTTTGTTATGGGAAAGTACGGGCTTATATAACATTATGGGTTTAGAATAGTGTTAGTCAGGGTTCGCCAAGGCAGGGGTGTTTTGGGTTTTACACCCCCCTGAAGCTTGAAGCTTGGCGAACCTGGTTATGAGTATTAGTTTCGGACTTAATTATGAATCCTTTATATTAGAACTTATAAGTTTTATAACTTATACCATTAATTATGAACTTTAAGGACTTATAACCTTCTAATCTATAACACAACAAATGAAGGAAAGAATGCGCGAATTGTAATTATAAAATTTTAAATAAGTTATTTATTGTCTTAAAACTGCTAAAATCAATACAATTTAGATCAAAAACTGACGATTAAATGTTGACATATAAATGATTGAATCACTTCATATTAATTATAGTTATTATACTACAAATATTTTTAAAACTGTTTTAATAAAAGGTTCACCTTTTGATCTGAACCAAAGCTTGTAATTCATAATAGCTTTCTCTACTTTAGTTTATTTATTATGATCCAACATTACATTCAGTTCAATAAAAGCTCCAAATCTTTTATTGAGGCTTTAAAAAAGTGATTAAACTAAGGTCTGTTTGAGGGAATGCTCAGACCATTGTGTCAATTATTCAGTTAAACCGCATCCATAGTGTCATAAATAGGCGACACGAGAAAGAGGTTTAGTTTATTATTGTTGATCTCGATCGAGTGCAAGCAATCGATTCATAAAAGTTATTAAAAAAAGCTCTTTATTAGACAGATCTCGAGCTTTAGTTGATTTGAATAAATATTAGTATTTAAAGTAATATAAGTTTGCGCTAACAATTTTAATTTAGTATATAAAAGCGCATAAAAGTTTTTCATAAGCTGATAATAATTGAATGGAAAGTGCCCTCAATTTGAGTTTTGTTCTTTTTGGGTTCAATTTATTTCATATGTAATTTATGCCAAACACAGAAGTTATGATCATAGAATACTAGCAATGCTTACTTCTTTAATAGTACTGATTATTTGTTAATGCAGACAGAAAAACAACATTTGAACTCAACGAGAAAAGATTTGATACTTTGTAGAGATTCATGTTTCCCAAACAATTCAGATAAAATGCGAATCGGAATTGAGTAAAAATAGGCAAAAAATGAAAATACAAGCGAGACATTAATTCAAAGAGATGTGCATTAGAGGGTGATTGGCTTAGGAACTCATCTTTTCAGATGCTATCCAACATACTTATTTCTTCGTATATACACTCGATTAGTGATTGTTTCCTTCCTTCTGAATATTATTAAATACTTTTATATAATTTGCAAAATCTTCATTTTTTTCACATTTATATCGAATTGAATACCAAACAGTTGAAAAAGACATTTTGCTGGACCTACTTTTCACAAATTCTTCTTTGATTATACTATAAAAGAAACTTATTTTTAGTAAACTATAAAATATAATTTAAGCTCTAAATGAAGATTGGCTTTAATGCACTGAAATATATATATAATGCTAATTTTGAACTTAAAATTGAATCCCATATGAAATAGATTTTAATATACATTAAACAAATTGTTTTGAGGTATTTTACTTTAAAAATAGAGCTGTGGTTTAAAACCCCAAAGTTAATTCTTTGGAATAAATAATTCTCTCATTGCATTTCTTTAAATTATATTTATTTTGCTAACGGCTTATTATTACTCTTTTCCTAATGATATTACTTTGTAGTGTATAATCAAAGTTTGTAACATTCAATAAAATGAGTATCGTTTTCAACTTTAAAGATCAAATAGAGAGGAAATAATAAATCAAAAATTGTATAATTTGAAACATAATACCAAATCACCTCAAATTATAGTAGACCAGTAATCGATACAAACAGAGTCGTAACGAAGCGCTAGAGGTTGTTGAACAAGTATTTAAAATTACCCTTTAAAAGCACAAACTTTCAAATGCTTTTAAGCATTCAAGTTAACAGAGTTAACAGTCAACAGAGTAAGACTATTCTGCTTTATTTCTCAATTAAGAGAGAAAACGTTAATATATTTTTGAAACTGCACTCACATCACGCAATATCCCAATCACTTAAAATTCTGTCTTTGCCCGACACTGTTGCTGTACCAAAGATGAAGCAAATAAAGGAGTAGTGCAAACATCATTGTAAAGCACCGGAAAGTCTATATTTATAATACAAAAATGTATCGATCTTATGAGATCATTGCTAATTATGAAGAGATAACTTTATTTCAAATCTCTTATCAAATTTGAAACAAATCCATAATTAATTAGATTTCAAGTTAATATTTAATTTAATATCAAAATTAGTTTTGTTTTTTGATCTCAAATTATCTCATTAGTCGTTACGAATTCGTTTTATAAATCTATATAATAATATCCAAAAATGTCTGTGTGTCTGTCTGTCTGTAAAACACTCTATAGGCTCGGCCCTGGTCAAGCTAGAGAGTCGAGACCGGTATCGTTAGATTCAACATGACCTGAACCCAAGATTTTAAAAAAATTCCCGAAAAGTGACCAGTGGCCAAGTTATTGAAGACAATGTTTAGCCACTAAAGCTTTTCTATATGAAAATTTTGTTTTTAATAATGATAACATGTCACGAGAGTCCATTAGAAATGATCTTTCCGAAGTGGCCAATAACCAGATTTATCGAAATCGTCAATTTTACCGAAGAGGTCAATTTTATCGAATTAGCCGATTTTACAGAATTCAAAGATTTCATGTGAATTATCAAATTCACCGAATTGACTAAATTCTTCTAAATCACCGGATTCAACGAATTTACCTAATTCACAGATTTTAACTAATTCAAAGAATCGACAGAATTTACCGTAATCACTAAATTCTCCAATCTGACCAAACTCACAGAATTATCCTAATTCTCTATTTGCCCAAAATAATTGAATATACCGAATTCACCAAAATCACTAAATGCCTTGATTTGACCGATTTCACAAAATTAACAGAAATGAACGGTTTAACCTGATCCAACCAAATGAGTTAATTTCAAAACTGCGCCAAATATCGGTACAGATTTATATTGAATTCCATTATATATAAGTTAAGTAACACGTGATAATGAACATACCTTAAAAGAGAAATTAGGCTAGGTTTATAATTTTATTAGACCGCGTTAGTCAGGTTTGGGGAACCTATATCTCCTTTTAATGACTGAATTTTTATAAGACAATATTTATAATGGAACTCTATAAAATTTGTCAAAATCAAACTAAATATCTCACAAACAATTTCTAGGTGCAAAAAATTGGTTCATATTCTATCAAAAACTCGGGAATAAATACCAAAAAATTAATTAAAAAAACATTTTTAAATCAAAATTTTCATTTTAAAATTAAATTAAATTTTTGATTAAATCTCTATTTCTTAATTAAAATTATGGAACGAGTAGTTTCGCAGTTTAAATACGGCAAGGAATTTTGTTTCTTAAATTATTAATATTTTATGTCCGTTCAATGAACGGGCTTTTCAACTAGTAATATATAACACAATTCTCGAACCTCATTGACTATAATACTGGTACAGATATTCAAATACTTTATTTAAGATGTAAACTGTATATAAATGTCTTATTATTTTATGCAATTGCTTGAAAATAGATTATAAGCTGAAATATAAACACGAATTGTTGATCACTTAATAATTTAGTCTTAATTTTGAACAGTTTTGTGCAAATCCTGAGACATCAAACAAACAAATATTTTCAACTTTTGCAAGAACCCGACCGCCAGACACACAAATATCGAAATCAGTTGCTTCTGTTTTAATAAAGTTTGAATGGCATAAAGTAGTATTGTTATACTCCCAAAGCTCAGACCGTGACTTCTCAGCAGTGGCGCGAACAATACAGAATACACTTGAATTACATAATATAGAAGTTCTCTATGTTAGCACATGGAGTGATACATATCATTACGGATACACTGAAAACCCATTTAGAAAGCTTGTTGAGCACACTTATGACAAAACAAGAAGTAAGATTAGAATTGAAATGAATTCTGTGTTTATAACAGCTATGATTACTCATAAGTTCTTAACCTCATTATTATGCTATAGTTTATGTGATCGTTGGCTTCTATTTTGAACATTTGGGTCTCATGTTGAGCCTCGAGGAAAAAGGATTACTTAAAGATGGACAATATTTCGTGGTAGGGGTTGATATTGAACAATATGATAAACATCACCCTTCGAGATATTTCAAAGGTAGCATTTATTTATTACTATCACTTGAGTTTATTTTAAAAAGTGATTTACACTGCTTTTAAGGGTTATTAAGAGATGATCTGGAGATTGTTGACTTGGCTGAAAAAGCATTTCAATCATATATAGGAGTTGTACCGACACCACCGATTGGATTCGAAGAGTTTGCTATCAAAGTGAATAAATACATGCAAATGGAACCGTTCAACTTTCCAAACCCAACCTGGGAATGGGGAGGACTTAAAAGAGTATTAAATTTAGTCTTTTTTGCTAGAATTTGAAAGATAAGAATGATATTGTTGTAAACAAGTGTTGTTCTACAGGTACCCGCAGAGGGAGCATATCTTTACGATGCGGTATATGTTTATGCTCGAGCTCTTAATGATACCTTAATCAATAATGAGAACGTATCCGATGGCACAGTTATCTTTAATTATATTAAAAACAGGGCGTATGCCAGTGAGTATTTAATCGTTTCTAGTGCTTTACTTTAAACTTATTTTCAATCAATCATAAGTAATGTATGTTTTGGTAACAAAACAATGCTGACGATACTCTATCATTAACATCTCATTAGTGTTTAAGAGCACATTAACCCTACACAGCAATTATTCATTAGGAAAACTCTCAAAAAGATGTTTACATCATTAACATTAACAAATCAACTGTTCTTATTGAAGACCTTAATTTTATATAAAGGTTTTCAACAATTATATACCAAATAGTCTTCAAAATTTAGATTAACAAAAAACAAACAAAATATAGTTTGTTGAAAGGCTTACAATACTCGTTAATTATGAAGTCCATTAGATTCATGAATTACATTCTATTGTTACAAAACAAACATTTTAAGTATCTTTTTATGCATGAATTAACAGATTTGTGTTTTATTGATTAAAATATTTAAACGGTATTTGAAATGCTTGTAAATGAGGTGCAATGGGATATTTGGTTCACATGAATGATTATGGAGATGCTGAAGGAAATTATACTTTAATAGCGAGGAAATTGTCAAATGTTCGATCTTCTAAATATGGTTTATATCCTATCGGAGTCTTCTTAATGCCACAAAACAAGTCAGACATACCCGTAAGATAGTCTTTAGGTTACAATCAATACGAATGTATTAAATCAAAAAAACATTAAGTTAATTAACCATTAGAATCAACTTTAATCGTCAGGTCCTTGATTTGTTTGATACCGTTGAATGGATTAATAACGGCCCACCTCTGGCAGAACCTAAATGTGGATTTGATGGTGAAAGTTGTCCAAGTATTGTATTGTACTTTTTCGTTTCTGATAGTGTCCACTCATTTTGCTTTATCTATTGTCATATATTCTAAGGAACCACTTGGACCTGGTCTTTAGTGCCGGGAAGTGTTGCTCTTCTCATACTATTTTTAATTCTATTTGTTTTCTATCGCAATTGGATGTATGAACAAGAACTCGACAGTCTTTTGTGGAAAATAGATTACCGAGAGTTGATAATAAGCGAATACACTCCAGTTGCTGCAAAAACATCCAAGGTTTGCATAAATTTATAAAAAATGTTTGGTATTCATTGGTTTAAATGTTTGCAAAAAGCTTACACTTTTGTGAAAAAGAGCTTTTATCTTATTTTGTTTATTGCCTTATATTTAAAGCTTCGCTATAGTTCTCAGCTATCATTGACATCGGCAGCAGATTTACTTGAGTTTAGATATTGTAACGTTTATACTAATATTGGTTTATATAAAGGAAGAGTTGTTGCTATGAAAAAGATACATAAGAAAAATATAGAAATAACAAGAAAAATGAAGAAAGAACTCAAAACAGTGAGAGATTATTCATAAAACTGCTAATATTAGTAAACTATTGAATATATAACTTCTTGTGTTTATTAATAGATGAAAGACTTGAGACACGATAATCTCAACACATTTATTGGGGCCACTGTTGAAGTTCCAAATATTTGTATTTTAACAGATTATTGTTCTCGAGGAAGTCTTAAAGATGTTATTCAAAGCGATGTTAACTTAGACCATATATTTATAGCATCAATGGTTGGCGACATTATTAGGGTATTCACAGAATGAATTATTAATTTAAAAATAAAATCTTATATATGAATATGAATTAAAAGGGAATGATATATCTTCACGAATCTCCGATTTGTTTTCATGGAAATCTCAAATCATCGAATTGTTTAGTCGATAGTCGTTGGGTCGTAAAGATTACAGATTTCGGACTTAATGAGCTTAAAGCCAATTCTGATTGTGATGAAATCAGTAACGTAGATATTGAAGCTCAATGTCAAGAATTATTATGGAAAGCACCAGAATTGCTTCGAGAATCCAATTCTCAGCCCAATGGTACCCAAAAAGGAGATATTTATTCAGTAAAATGAGATATTTTTTAAAAATAATATTAGTTTTATTTAATATAATTCTTAATTGTTATAGTTTGGTATTATTTTATACGAAGTGCTGTCTCGTAAAGAACCATTTTCTAACACTTTAATGAGTTATTCGGAAATAATACGAAGGATAACGAATCGAAATTATAATAATGAACCGTTAAGACCATCATTAGATATTCTGACAGATTCTATATATAAAGATAATTCAGGCACTAAATACAAAATTCCAGAATCATGTATATGGACAGTGCGCCAGTGCTGGTCTGAATTTCCTGACGAAAGGCCTGACTTCAAAACTATTCGAAACCGACTGAGACCTATGCGTAAAGGGCTCAAAAATAATATTTTGGATAACATGCTGGATATGATGGAACGATACACTACTAATTTAGAAGCTATAGTAGACGAACGCACTGACCTACTCGTGGAAGAAAAGAAAAAAACGGAAGCATTACTGTATAAAATGTTACCGCCAACTGTTGCTGACTCTCTGCGAAAGGGACAGACAGTCGAAGCAGAATCTTTTGATGCGGTCACAGTATTCTTTAGGTATTTTATTTGTTTTTTTCATTAGAAAATGTTTCATATTTTTATTATTTAGTGATATCGTTGGCTTCACTAAACTGTCAGCTCAAAGCACACCACTTCAAATTGTTGACTTTCTCAACGATTTGTATACACTCTTTGATTCAATATTAGAATCATATGATGTCTATAAGATTGAGACAATAGGAGACGCATATATGTGAGTTATTAGTCTTTAGGATTTAATGGCTCTATTGCTGTGAATCACTGTCACGATTCTCAATGAACTTAATCTTATGAATTTTTCTTTTTGACACTAATACTTCCTTTTCAGCATTTGTTTTCATGTTTATGCCCAATAATTAAACCAAACATTAAATTAATATCTTTCGCATTAAGTTAAATAATTAGTAGGGCTATGTCCTAAAAAGGGTCTAATTAAGGAAATTAATGGATGATTAGATAAAGTTATCATAAGTCATAAGTATAACATTAGTGATTAGACTATTATAACTGACTTTACTTTAATATTCTTATATATGAGTTTACGCTCAATATATTTAGTGTATATTAAGCTCATTAATAAAATTTTATGAGTGCGTGATTCACGTCATTAAGCGAAGTGTGAATATTATAACAAGTTTTTTTCTAAATTAGTCATTAAACATAACGAGGTTAACAATTCTTGTTCAAAATAGGGTTGTCTCAGGTTTGCCAATTCGTAATGACAATCGACACGCATCAGAGATCGCATCAATGGCTCTAAACTTATTGAATGAGATAAAAAAGTTTAGGATTCGACACATGCCTAATGAAAAGTTTATGATAAGAATTGGCATACATACAGGTCCTGTTTGTGCAGGAGTTGTAGGCGTCAAAATGCCGAGATATTGTCTTTTTGGAGATACGGTCAACACAGCTTCAAGAATGGAGTCAACCAGGTTTGGGCGATGGATTCTTAATGATAACAATAATTTAATTTTTAATTTCAATCTCAGTCAACCACTTAAAATCCATTGTTCGGAACAATTCAAGAATGTATTGGACAGATTAGGAGGTTATCTGTTTTTCGAAAGAGGAATCATTTCTATTAAAGGAAAAGGTGAACCGATTAGAACTTATTGGTTGGTCGGAGAAAGTGATCAAAGGAAATTTAGAAGAAAATCGGTTTCTAATTCAGAGCATATTAAAAGTTCAATAACGGATCTCTTATTCTCACAAAAATCGAAGTCTAGTCACGCATCAGAAATGCGATCCAAACAGATTTCAATTGATATGTTCCGCTGCACGAGTCCGAGAATCAACAGAAGCATTTCTACTGACGATAATAATGCCATATCTTCGAAACAATTATTTCCAATAATTGAGAAAAATTACTCATCAATAGAACCATCAGAATCGGGCCAATTCTGTGAATTTCATGACTCAACACAAATGCCTTCGAGTAGATCTCAATATTCTTTAAACCTGTTTTCTGGTTCAAAAAGCAAAAACTGTTTAATGGTTCCAATTTCTCATACTATTACAATCAATGAGATACCGGTATCTAAAGATCCGCCGCCATATAAATCATTAGACCTGAACCAAAGCCCTAATAGTAAACCTTCCACTTATATGAGTGGTAAAGAATTGAGTATCAATTTTTCAAAATCTTGTAGCTCTCAAAATGACTATTTTTCAAGAAGAGCCACTTCTTTGCCGCCATCAATCATGCAAAGGAAGCTCTCAAGAACAGAAAGTATGCCTCAATTAAAGTCGAATCAAACTAATAATGTGTCCACAATTGAAGAAATAACATGATTTTGAACTTGATATAAACAATTACTAGTATTATATTTTTTAAAATATATTTTTCCATTAAATATTGACTTTTATAAAAAGTACAACTTATTTAGGTTTTATCAGAGTTTTATTACTCATTTTAATAATATTGTAAATACTCTATGAATATCTTGTAATGTTATATCCATTTGTTTTATAACAAATATTAATTAAGTTTGTCAAAAGTGTGTCATTGTATTGAATGTCACTTAATTTAATGCTTAATAAAATTTGCAAATATCACAAAATATTTCAATTATTTTGCAATAGCTTTTCATTATTATTAAGAGCAAATGGTTTATAGTTAGACATTAGTCAGAAGTTAGCAAACGATTTTAGATGGAGAAGACCAGCCACCAAATGCCTTCTCTATTTCATTAGCCACAGCTATAGTGATGTGATCATTATAAGGCGCAGAAACTATCTGAACTCCAATCGGTAGTCCTTCCTTATTAAGACCTAATGGACATTGAGTTACAGGCACTCCAAGAGTATTGAACACAGCGGTGTATGAAATGTTTGATTTTTTGAGAATTGTGCTGAAATGCTTGACAGCAGGCTCGGGATGAGCCGGAAATATAAATATTCCATCAGAGCCTTATAGAAAAATATCTAAGTTTTTATTATTTCTTTATAAATTTTATTATACCTAATAATTGCTTGAATTCTTGCTTCAATTCCCTTCCGAGTCGCACATACTTTTGTCCGAACTCAGAGTTTGCTTTTGGAGATAATTTTTCAATTGCTACGAATATTATTAAGCGAAGAGTATATTGTGAAAGATTCAGAAAATATTTAACTATCTCTAAGAAAACATTAATAGAAGATCTTCCTTGAGTTAATTGAGACTCTAGTGAAGGAACTTTTGCCTGTTTTAGTGAATACATCCAAATGAGCCATCCGTGAGCAAACTTATCCATTTGCACTTTTTTCGAATAATTCCCATATTTTTGAGTCATATGCGCAACAATTTTATTAATCGCGTGTTTAATATCAGCGGTTACATTAGTATTGAATGGATTCCCATCTTCTTCCATAAAATATATTTTAATTTTCGAGAGATCAACTATTTCGTCGAGTTTAAGTTTGCTTTGATTTGAAGCTGCCATCACTTTAAGCATTGGTAGAATATCAGATGCATATCTAGTCATTGGTCCGATACACAAAAATGGGCTCTTTTCAGGGGTCATCACTGGAAACTGCCCTTCAGTTGGAACTATGCCAGGGGTCGGCTTATGGCCAAAGATTCCACAGCAAAAAGAAGGTATTCTTATCGAACCGCCAATATCAGAGCCAACTCCGATTAGAGAACCGGCAGATGAAATAAGCGCTCCCTCACCTCCTGATGACCCGCCAGGAATACGAGACAGATCGTACGGGTTGTTAGTTCTGCCGTAGATTTTGTTATATGCGTCCCACCACATGATTATTTCTGGTATGTTTGTAAGTACAATAGGAATGGCACCCGACTCACGAAGTAATGAAATAACAGGCGCATCTTCTTTGGCTTTTACTCCTTTTCTTGCCTCAAGTCCTCCATCGAAAGCGAGACCTTCTATGCCTATACTGTCTTTGCAAGAAAATGGTATTCCAAGAAGAGGTTGATCATGAATTGAGAGATCAGGTATAAGTGGCTCATTTCCATTGAGCTCATGCTCAACACGCTTATCGATATCGATCGCTTCAAGTACTGCTTCAGCAAAGCGTTGATCGATTATTGCATTTATATGAGGCTGAACTGTCTTTATTCTGTCAATATATGCCTTCAATAAAGTTTCACTTTTGAGCTAATAAGGGAAGCAATTAGTTGTAATTGAAACATATACTGGAAATACAGTGTAATGAACTTGGATTATAAGTAGTAATATACAATTTTATAAAATTAAATTTTGCGCATAAATTAAACACTTTTTTACTAAACTGATAAATATCTGAAACTTTTTAAACAAAAAATAACGTAAAGAAATTTGAATAATAAATTAATTTTAAGATATTTTATTTTATAGTAATTTTCAATTTGATCTAAACGTTGTTTTTGTTTATCATTTGTATGAAAAATATACCAAAAAGTTTAAGGAATTTGAATATTGATAAAAAATGTTAAAAGGATTTAAAGTAAGGGTCAATTATTATTGATTTTTATTTCCAAATTTTTTATTGCTATACCTTTTGAGAAAAGTCCAAATAATTTTAGGGATAAAAATACTTTACCAAATTGAATACCTGACGTATATTACTAATTATAAGAAAATGATTGACATATTAATAAACATAACATTGACATAATGTTATCTCAAATTAATATTGTTTTGTTAAATGTAATGAAAGGAAAAGCTACAAACCGTTCCATTCTTAATCTGATCGACCAATTCGTTGGCTGACTGTAATAATAACCTGTCTGTTATTGGCGGCACTTTTCCTTTTTTAGGTCGAAACAATATTTTAGCGATTATGTCATTAATTAAATCCAAATTAATTCTTAATAATTTTAATAAAATGTTTGTTGAAAAAGAGAAACTTTTACTAAATATGACTGAACCTAAATATTTGACTTCTGCTTTCAAATAAGCGAAGGAAATAATAATTATGTTTATTAAAGTAGTGAAAATTTCCTTAATTGCTGTCAACATATTTTCATGCAAAAGAGTATTTGATTGAGAAGTGAGTTTTTGACAAAAACAACTACAGTATTACTCTCAAAATGTTGTCGACATGCCTACAGCTCGTTTTGAATGATACCATAGAAATATCTTATCGGTTACCTTGAAATGTGACATTCATTCCTAAACCCATATTCTGTAAACTAAAAGCCCATTACAGTTGATTAAATTTTGTCAAATGATTGGTTCAACTCAAACAATGTGTCAATACTTATAATTTACTTTCAAAAGCTTTAATTCCTTTCAAATTAGATTAAGTTTTTCGAATTGTTTTTATTTAAAATACAATGATTTAATATACAACTTATAATCCTATCTTTCATTCAAAACTTTTTGAATAACTTATTTTAATTAACTTTTAATCCACGGATGATTCAAACATTGAGAAGCTGTGGGTCTTTGTTGATAATCCCAGTGCAACATCGGTAACAAGAATTCTGCGAAAGATCTGGCATTTTTTGATTTCCAATTGTGCTCATTTATCAATATTTCTTGGAGACTAATTTGCTTTGATATCTTCAAATGCATAAGTTGTCCACTTCTTGTCAAATAGTTGTGACTGTATTTTCCTTTTCTACAGTTTTTAGGTATTGGGCCTAACATTTGAATCATTAGCGCCAAATGTTCTTCATTTCGGGAATATTTCTGACTTGAATGCGCATCAAATAATAGGTCACCGGTTGCCAACTCAAAAGCCATACAAGCCGTGGACCAGATATCAGCAGATGTGCTATAGTTTATACCGAGTATCACTTCAGGTGAACGGTATGGACGTGTTTGTATGGTTGTACTGAACTTCCTATACTAAAGACAAACATAATATAAACATAATTTTCTAAATGAACTGAAAATTATTTGTATAAACAGTAAGACACTTACAGTATAGCACGCATTGCCTAAATCTGCGATTTTGATGGATATTTCACTGGAGTTTTCTATTTAATAAATGATTAGTTTAGTAAATAAAATATTACTAAAACAAACTTTTTAGCCATACCAGTACTGGTACTTTTTCCTGAGGAATTCTCATTACAGTCAATGCTGACAATAATATCTTTTATCGATGAATTATCTTTCTTTGATTTTTTCTTGTTTTGATCAAATTCCTCAGATTTCTTTTGAACATCAATCGGTGCCATAGATACTAATCTTTTTGGAAGTTGTGTTTCGCCAGAAATGCTTAAATTTTTTGCTTCTAAATGCAATTGTTTTACTTTATTTTCATTGATAGCTAGTAAAACATTTTCTGGTTTGATATCTGTATGAATTATATTGCACTTCACGTGTAGATAATGCAAACCTTCCAATACTTGACGAATAATTAATTTGACGCTTTCAAGAGGTAATCCGTTTTCTCTGGACTGTCGCAAATAACTTAATAAACTCTGACCCAAGACTTCGAATACCAAACAAATGTCTTTTATTAGAGAAACAAATGAGTAATTAATTTTCATTGAATGTTTACATTCGACATGTCAGGTATGGCATCAGACTTACGCTTCCCATTAAGACCTCGCAGTTTAAAGTGATTCAAGAGAGTTATGACTCGACTTCCAAAAGGATCGCTAACAACACATCCTTTAGTATTGATCAACATTTCTATTTCATCAATAGCTGACTCACTACAGGATTTACTACTTTTGAGAACCTTAACGGCCACGTATTTGTTTGATTTGAGATCAAAGCAAAGCCATACAGTCGAGAACGCACCCCAACCTAGTTTTCGGATCACTTCATACCTATTCTTACAAATCTTGTCACCAATTTTCAAATGATGATAACCGCCTCTACAGTACTCTTCGGGACACTCTTGTTCTTCTTCTTCATTTTCATAATTCGGTTCTCTATTTCTTAAAATTTGTTTTTTTCTTCTATAAAGTAATAAATGAACGCATTTGTTAAAATCATATCTTAAAGTAAATCATTGTCTTAATTGTTGGCATAAATTAATCAAAGTTTTAAGTCTAAAGTTTTAAAGAATTTAATGATATGTTCTCATGACATAAACTCTAAGTTCTGATAAAGGTTTAAATCTCTCAAATAAATATTAAAAATGATATGTTTCACAAAAAGCGTTTATTTGTTTATAACTGGTTTATAATAATCAATAAATTATTAAATAAAAACTTTTAATTACTGAATAGTAGAAGACGGCGATAAATATCTTTTATCTCTAACTTGAGGACTCAGAGAAATACTTTGGTTATCTGTTGAGATCTGACTAATCATTTCCATCTTTCAAATTATTACGATTATATCAATTAGTATTGCATTCAATTTTTAATTTTTAGCTTCAATTGAATCTCTCGTGAGAAGAACAATGAGCGGAACAATTTGTTTAAAAAGTGATGATTACAAACAAATACTATGGTATAACATAAGTAATATTTTTAGTACTCATACAGTACTTAATAATTATATTCCGTTTCATTGAATTTCATTTCGCTTGAAAAAGAAGAAAACAATGAAAAAAATAACATATATTTTATAAACATTGAAAGTGGCCCAAAAATTATGTTATCAAATAAGTCAAATAATTTTTCTTTGATTCCAAAAATTCAAACAAATCAAATGCAGACCAAAATTTAAATAATTTTTAGAAAATAAAATAATTCTCTGGAAAAATTAAATTATTACCAAAGTTAATAGTTATACGATAACTTTTTGGAGTTTTAAACTTAATTTTTAATAATTTCATCGGCACTGTATCTTATACTTATTTTTCCGTTCATTTATATATTTCATGAATAGTTTTTGGACTCAAAATCAGTCAAATGTATGACATATTCAATGACTCAATATATTCGACTTTAGTTTTCAATATTTATTTTTAAAGTGAAATCACTATTAGTGAAACCCTACACCATAGTTTCGCAAGGGTGTATCAGGGGGTATCCAGACCCCCAAAGCAATAAAAAAAATGGAAAAATGTTGCCTTGATCTCCCTTTATGTTTTAGAAACCCTCTAG
>JAQGCH010000632.1:0-20974 GCA_034699485.1 Nanhermannia elegantula | reverse complement strand
TTTGAAGCATTAGTATGGGTTCAATTATAATATTTACCTCTCAAGTAAGCATAACTCAGAATTTGCTCTTTTTATCATGAATTCATTTCTGATTAAATGTGCAAATTATTAAAAACTGTTTTCGCATTCGTATAATTTAAAAGATAGGTTAATTAGTAACGTTTATTAAGGACACCAAAGATTAATTACTGTACTTTCAAATCAAATTTTCATATAAACCAATTTGTTCTGCACTTTCTGTTCAATGTAAAAATGTTTGAAATTTAATATCGTTTAAGTTGTAATTTTTCGCAATAAGCGCTTAATTTATTATAAACTAAACAAATTTATTGGCAATCATTACAAACACTGATAGAAAAAATATATACTAAACAAATATTGAAATGCATCACTGCTATAACCATTAGTGCAGAACGATTTAAAGCGATTGAAACAGTTAAATAATATGATGCGGTATTGTTTTATTGAAAAAGTAGTCTATGAATGGATTTGATTTATACTTAACATGACTTAGAAATATTAATTTGAGGTTAAATAATAGCTACAGCAAGCGCTAGTGTATGCGGGGTTTCAAAAGGAGTCCTGGAAGAATGCAACTTCATTTGCATGGAAAACATTTCACGATCCATTAGTGGTCAGATGGTTTAAAATGTTGTCAATATTAGGCAAAGCTGCTCTTCCACACAATCAACTCAAAGAGGTAAAGGCTTAGAGATAACAATCTGTACTTAAAATTGATTACACAATATATTTAATGCTTGAAAACTTAATTCTTGTTAAACCTTTCAATCAAACAACGGGCAGCTGAATGAGATACTTACTGATATGGAAAATAATTATAGCACTGCCAAAATATGCCCCTATGACCAGCAAAGTGTTGAATATATTGATGAAGAACCAGTTGAAAAGCCTCAATGCAACCTTGCATTAGAACCCGGTAGGTCTTCAGCTTCTATCGATATTCAGCTACACTTCTATTGAATTGTGTCAGCCACAGGTTATGTTCAGTTTTTTATTCTTCTATTATTTAATAGAATTAACGAGAATTTTAACAAAATCGCGAGATTATGATGAACTTTTGCATATATGGAAGTCTTGGAGAGATAAAACTGGAAAACCCATGAGATCTAAATATATACGATTTGTTGAGTTGAGTAATGAGGCCGCAAAACTTAATGGTATTCAAAAAGTAGTCACATTTTAATTTTCTAATATAAATTACTGAGCAATCAATTTTCATTTGACGTTCTTATGACTATTGATCTAAATGAAAATTTTTTGCGATAATTTATTCACTAATTTAAATAATTAATTGATTAGCATTGGTGTGATTTATGATAACTTTGGGAGCATATGATTATAGGCGAAAAATATTTGGGTCATTTGCACATACAATAGATCCGAATGCTTTATTTAACAAAATAATAGAGTTAGACTGAGTTAACTAGAAAATCGCCTCATAATTATGCAAAGCCTGTAATCTAGGGTTCAACGACACGGGAGAAATGTGGAGAGAAAGTTACGATTCGTCCACATTCATGAGTGATTTGGATAATCTATGGAATGACTTGCGTCCACTCTATCAGCACTTACATGCATTTGTGAGAATGAAGCTAAGGAACCTATATGGCAATAAAATAAGGCCTCAGGGGCCTATTCCTGCTCACCTTTTAGGCATGTTTTGCGAACCATTTAAGTTCACACAAAATAAAATAAATAATTTTCACATGAGTTCAAATGAATCCTATTTTAATATCTTTAACAAGTATTAGATTGAACTAAACTTTAGGTAATATGTGGGCTCAAAATTGGAGGGGATTACAAGACTTGCTTTTACCCTATCCTGACAGACCATCAGTAGATGTGACCCCAAACATGATAAGAAAGGTATCCTATTTATTGATCTCTCATTAAAAGATTTTGATTAAATGCTAATGATTTATAAACATATCAAAGATTGAGTTCAATTACATTTAATGAATTAATTTTATCATCTTATAGAATATGACAACAAAAAAGATGTTTGAGATATCAGAAGAATTTTTCACATCCTTGGGATTAAAAGAAATGCCCAAAGAATTTTGGGATCACTCTGTTATAGAAAAACCTAAAGATCGTGAAATTGTTTGTCATGGTATGTTTTATGTGATATAAACGTTAATATAAAAATTTATAATTTGTATAAATCCCGTATAAACAACGTTTGACATAATTATTTGACTACCAACAGCCTCTGCGTGGGATTTCTGTAACGGTAAAGATTTTCGTATTAAACAATGTACAGACATAACAATGAAAGATTTAATTGTGGTTCATCATGAAATGGTGATTTTGAAAGCTGTAAATATTTGCAGATATCTTACACTAATTTCAATCTATAAATGCAGGGACATATTCAATATTTCCTTCAATATGCTCACCAGCCTTTTGTTTTCAGAGAAGGGGCGAATCCAGGTTTTCATGAGGTAGTACTGCTATTCAATTTTAAAGCCTCATTCCGTCCATCAAATTAACTCTTAAGAAGTCTTTAAAGCTTAAAGACTTTTTTAGATTTACAAACAATATTGTATTCAAAATATAGAATTATCTATTTTGCTCATTGTTCAGGCGCTCGGAGATGTGTTAGCTTTGTCTGTTTCTACTCCTTCCCATCTCAAAAGAATTGGATTATTGGACGAAGTGTCGGATGACTCTGAGGGTGATCTTAATTATCTGATGAGTATGGCTTTGGACAAAATAGCATTTTTGCCTTCAGGCTATTTAATGGATTTGTGGCGGTGGAGAGTATTTAGCAGTGAAATCAAGCCAAATGAATTGAATAAGAAATGGTGGGAACACAAACTCAATTATCAGGGCGTTTGCCCGCCTGTTCTGAGAACTGAGAGTGACTTTGATGCTGCAGCAAAATATCATATCTCGTCAAATACACCTTATATAAGGTGGGGTTTACTTAAATCTCAGTACAATTGAAAAAGTCTAAACAATATTTTTTCTTTTGAATAGATATTTCGTGAGTTTTATTGTGCAGTTTCAGGTAAAATAGTATGTTTGCAATAGTCATGTGCCAAATCATTTAAACTGTATTTTCAGTTTCATAAGTCATTATGTGAAGCGGCCGGTCATAAAGGACCTCTCCATAAATGCGATATATATCAGTCCGCAGAAGCGGGTCAACTCTTAAGGTACAGACACACGTTTCTCTATTTTAATGATAGCAATGAAATATTTTAAATTTTATTGAATGCAAATAAAAGCTAAGTTTCCTTAATCTCAACAAAATATATAATTTAAGAGATATAAGTATTCGTATCCAATTCCTAAACAATATTAAAATTGTAGTTTGGCTTATATTAAGTTATATTATCGTATTATATCAGATATGGCATAATTTCTTTAATCTTTAAAGTCAAGTGTTAGAACTCGGCAGTTCAGAGCCCTGGCAGGAAGCTATGAAAATAATGACTGGCGGAGAGACAGATAAAATGGATGCGAAACCAATTCTTGAATATTTTGAACCACTTTTGATTTGGTTGAAACAACAGACTAAATCAGAATTCATTGGATGGAAAACCGATGATCCCATGGTTTGTCCCGGAGTTGAAGACTTTTGACAAAAATTGAACTAATTTTAAAAAAAACAAAAAAATAAAATAATTTATTTGAATTCCTAGTTTATCTCATTTCTATAAATAAAAATTTTGAAATATTTTTCTTATCAAAATCTTAGAGCTGAAACATTTTTCTTTGTTTAAAGTTAGCCCTAATTTATAGTTTAAACTTATCGTTTTGAAGTATCTTTTGTTAAACCCATTAATAAGATTAAACATTTTTTGCAAATTTCAAGAATATCTGAGTTTTTTATTTAAAGATATTTAATCATTGGGTTCGAATTTATTTGAAAGTATAACTAATAATATAGCTTATGATTATGGTATCGCTCGGTTCACTGTTTTCGTATCATAAATTAAGTAACAATTTGATTATAGACTGCTGTGTTTTATTGATTTAAAAATATTTACAAATAAAAAAACGAAATTAATCGAAACTTATAACAAGACCTTAAAACTTAAAAATATATCAATAAAGGCGACAGAATTTCAGTGACCTGTATATAATTATTTATAATACAGTAAATGCTAATATACTTGAATTTATTCAATGCATAACATTAGCCATAATACGGAAATAAACATTCAAACCGTTTATTTATTTGAATTTCTATTAATAAATTTTCATTATGTTAATGCTTCTCAAAAGAATAATTTCAATTATAAGAATTGAAACTCAAAAGAATAGTAACATTAAGAAGTGATTGAGTTCATAAAGTGGTACAATAGAGAAGCCTTAAAATAAGTTACAGAAACACAAAAGACTAACAGAATTTTGAAACAAATATCGCTAATTGTAATCATAACAAAATGGTAAGACTGATGAGGCAATCATTTAATACTGAAAGTATGTGTTGAGAATAATTTCATAATTTGGAGCATAGCATGCAATTCTCATTCATTACATTTTTCAAAGAAGCATAAATTAATTTGTATGCATTTGATTGGAAAATATTTTAAGGAAGTTTTACTCAAATACAACAGATGAATAAGAATAACATGTTCTGCAAACAATAAATTAATTCAAAAGTAAATTATTGCAAAAGAATTGCTACACTAATGGTGTTTAAAATCTAATCTCTATCCCTAGTACAGTGCAATATTGAATTTTTCAATTTGGCTGGTTTTATGCCCAACTATGCCCAACTATGCCCAACTATCCCCAATTGTGCCCAACTCAGTGTTGGGCATAATTGAATTTCCATCAGATAATCTGATTATTCAAAGATAATTAGCAGTTATTAAATCTTATTTTTCGAAGTTTTATTTTATTATTATTATTATTAATTTGGGAAAAATTCAAATTAATTCAAAACTATGAGAAAACTAAATTAATTTCTATAATAATTGAAAATTTAATTTATCTTTCATTCTAAATGAGTTTAAAACTTGTTTATATAATTTGTTATTGTTGTCAACTCAAGAATAGATGCATAGCTGCCAATAATACATTGGCTATTCTTAGTTCGAGTCCTGAAGTTAGACTACATTAATGGGCGGATTATAGAAAAGATTGTTTGTAATAATTGAAAATTAATCATTAATTATATCAATCTTTCAAACGAAGCCGCAAAGCTCAATGATAAAAATGTTCCGCATTCTAATTATTAATCTAATAACTTGTAACTTAAATACGCTTTTAATTATTTTTTGAATTTTTTAGTGCTACTTATATTTATAATATTATTGCATTGTTGAAAAACAGATAAAATCAGTATTAGTTTGACTTGTTTTCAAAGCTGCCTAAACAGTAACAGTAACAGTAACTGTATATTGTTTAAAGTTTATACAGAATATGCTAAAGTTTGAGATAATTTTAAAAATTAATTACTATTACAGTCTTATTAATAAATTTTTAACTGTTTAAATATTTCTCAATCATTAATCACAGTACATTTGAATAGAATTAGTTATTTCTAATACTGGCATAACTACTGTACAAGGTGTTAACCATATTATCAGTTGGGGTTCTTTGACAGCCAATACAATAAATATATTTTGGAATCTAAAGAATTATATTTCAAAAGGATTTACTTGTAAAGCGAAGACGTGGCGAAGTTATTAAGAAAGGGCATCAATGTCTATATTAAATAAGTTAAAAGACAAATTGAATTGAAATTAATTTCTCACTTTAACTAATTTAGAAGATTAAGTAAAATTGTGGTTCTCTTTCTTTTCTCAATTAAGGCATACATAAGAAACAAGTTGATTGACATTAGTTTATTAGCCTTAAAGGTGCAGAAGTTGTAAATAAAAAGCAATTGCAGTGACAATAAAAATAGTTTTAACTTTATTGAATTTAAAATATATTCAGGATTAGAAGTAATTACTCGTACTTTCACTGGCGTTGATCGGAAGCCAAATGTGATCCAATCTGTGAAAATTCTCATTTATTTTATATTAAAGATTAAATACGTATTTTTTATTATAGAATTGAACTGTTTTGGAAATGTATCAAATTGTTGATGAGTTTTTGATGCCTTGAAATGAGACCAGTCAAGAGTCGATGATTTGTTTTGCAAACATTCAATGCTTTAACAGCCGGTGGGAAAAGAGGTCAAATTGAGGTGATTTGTTAAAAATTTTAATTGAATATTAATATTTGATATTAATTTGCAATCAATCAATAATTGTATCACAAACAAGAAGTTTGAAGGCATGCAAATTTTGAATATATTTAAATTGTTATATTGAATACATAGAGGATATTAGAATTTCTTTAATGAAAATGATTTTGCATTACTTTCTTATTACTGTTGAACAAGAAGTGGGGCAGTATATGAGGCATTATAAAGACTTTGAGGACTGTAAGTATGCCCTATACTTTCAGCACTAAACTAATGAAGGCAATGAAGCAATTTGTTTGCCTGATATGTGTCAGATTGTATTATTGTTATCATTTATATAATTTAAATAAAATGCAGGCACGAACCCATTGCCCAAACTATTGGATTATCTCTTTCGACCCCGGCTTATCTCAAACGCATCCAATTTTTAAATAATGGTGAAGAAGATCCTGAGGCAGACTTGAAATTTTTTATTAAGTATAGCTTTGGAAAAGATTGCATTTTTGCCTTCAGCCTATTTTTTTATTTTTGGAAATGAAAAATGTATGGGAACAAATCAGAGAAAATAAGTAAAAAGTGGTGTCGATTATGATAATTATTTGTGTTCATCACTTATCTGTCGCATTAGAGTCTAAATTGCATTTATTTAAATCAGGTTATTGGGAGGCAATAACTTTCAGAGATGTGTAACTTTGATATTTAAATTTAACAAAAATTAATACGATTATTGTCAATAAATCTTAAGATAGATGAATAAACTGTTCAAAACAGCATCCATTCAATGATAAATAATTCTCCAAAACTTTTAAGCACATAATTAGAATGATTAAAGAAAATTTTTTTAATCCTTAGTGCTATTTATTTAATTGCTTACAAAAAGAACTCGTTCACCTTTTTTAAAATCACGAAATAACCAAAATAAAGTGCTGTAAAATCATATAAATTTAAAAACAAATCATTACTAAAATTTGAGCTCAAAGATGAAATGATTATCGATTCCATAAATGAAATAAATTAAGAAAATTTTTTTGTATATCTATTAAATTCTTAAGGCATGCATTACTTTGACTTATTTAAGTATTTAAATTCTCATCGATATGAACAAAATTTTAAAAAAATTAAATTATAACTTAGAGCTATTTTATATTTATAGATATTTAGTGTATGAAAATATTTTAATCTGTTCTTAGACTCGCTTATTAAGGACAATGTCAAGTATCGCGAAGGGCTGAAAAATGAGTGGGTCCGACTGCTAAATAGCATGCAGTAATGACATTCCTATGTATAGAAATCTACATTTTATTAATTTGATTCCATTTTTCTTACGTTGAATATTTCACTTATGCCTTAACTCATACTTTGAAATATGAATGAAATATCAAAAAATTAGAAATTCAGAGTTGAGTCTAATAGGATTAGTTCAAGGGTTCTTTGATCTAATTTACAAAAATAAGCTTAATTCAATATTGCAAACAATTATTATTGTTTAAAATTAAAAAATTGTTTTTTAAATGTTCCAATTTTTTCTATTCATTTTCAATAGTGAAACCTGTTCCTAAAAATTAGAAATAAGTTTCTAATTTATTTATAACATTTGAATACAAACAGTTTAGGTACTAATAAATTGAAAAAAATATAAGACAAGTCATAGATTTAATGAGAAACGTGATTATAAAAGTTTTAAATAAATTAGAGTAAAGATTTTTTAATTGATTCATTTGAACACTTTTCTATTCTTTTTGAGCTTTTATTATATAATTTGCTTAAAATCATCATAAAATTACAAAAGAAAGAATAGATTGCTTCAAGTTATTAATTACTGATAAGAATAAAAGTTAAGTATAAACTTGGAATTAAGATCAAATTTATTTCATTCAGCATTGAGAGCATATTCTTATCAATTATTACTACTCGTAATGGTCTTATTTCGGTTGCGGTAATATTTAAATTTTATGTAGATTTTATGTTTGTCATATAAATTTAATTTCAATTTCACAGTCAAATGATAAGAAATGATAGATTGGTTCAACCTTTTAATAGTTTATCATTCAATTCAAGCTCTTAGTAAGGCTGCTGACTATAAACGATCGATTTAAGGTTAAAAAATTCAATTATTCAATTAAAATCTCTAATATATTCATAACATATGTTTATATTTTTTTATTGAAATGAATCCTTTAATCAATAAATTTAAAAATAAAATCAAAAATCTTTTGAAAGTAAATCAAAAAACAACTTACAATCTCGTAGTCCTTCTATTCTTTCAATTGTAGTAGCGTTAAGATTGGGTTTGGACTAAGCTTTAGTGAGAAGCTATCAAAATAATAATAGAAATCAACAGAATTTTTTGAACCCTTATATTTATGGCTAAAATAAAATAACAAAAATGAATGTATAGAAAGGAAAAGTTCAAATCATTGGAAATGTTTTGAATCCAATTGATGGGTAGCTTGAAATAGGATGAATCAAACTGTCAAAGGCTTTATTTAAAAGTAATACCCACTAAAGAAATAACTCAAAAAAATATTTTTTCATGTTTTTGAATCAAATATTTATAATTTAGGCTAATTTTAAGTATTTATGAGAACAAAACAGCAGTAACTCAAAGGTTAGGTAACACAGTCGCTGTAAAAATAACATGAAAAGTGAAGTAATCAAGAAATCAGGAAAACTTAACAGTGAACATAATTATAACAATAAGTTATTTTTGCCATCGGAGAAAACATTAAGTGCAAAATTGATTAGATATCATCGAACATCATAATCACTGTATAACAATAAGCTTAGAAAAGCATATTTAAAGTACATGTTATTTTACAGTTAAGATCATTGCTTTCACGAAACTTTATTTATCATGATTACCATCTTTTGTAGTCGTTCCTCATTGCGTATTAGGTTTGCTTTAGAAATACTAATTTTCTCGAGTTGTTCGTTAATATCACTATCAAGTACATTGAGCTCAGCTTTATAAGGCTCGAGATCATGATCAGTAGTGTTGCGGGACTTTTCAAGTATAGCCATATTATGCTTATACTCTTCTTGCCATGACCTCAGTTCAGACAGCATCGCATCGATGTCTTCTTGGAGATAATCTAAGACTTTTCCTAAAGGGTTAGCGCATTGACTCAACGACTGAATAGATTGCTTCAGTTTCTCAATATCTCTATTCGCAAGTCTTATTACCGTTTTCTCATTTTTCTCATTTGTCGTCTCTTTCCCTTCCAGTTCTTTTTTCGTGTCAATCAGTTGCTTAACTAAACTCCCTTTTTGTGTATCATTAGTATAATCAAAGCCTAATTGTTCATTAGATCTTAAATCTTCTTCAGTTGATTTGATGGCATCCGTTTCAATAAAGTCGTCGTCTTCATCATTGACTATGTTTTCAGTTATTAAGTTTTCGACCGGTTTAGCGTTCAGTAAACGTAATTTTTCTTCGAGTTCTGCCTCAACGATCTTATTGTCCTCTTTTGTTTTAGAGATGATTCGGGGTGGAGCTGGACGTGAACTACTCGGACGCGGGACTCTTTCTTGTCTAGTTGGAGGACGGGCTGGGGCTTCAGCTTCTACTAAGAAATATGCTTTATTTGTATAATTTTATATCTATTAAACATTATAAGAATAATATGAAGGGATTGTCAGTAACCTAATGAATAACCATTAAAACCGTTTTAAAGAAGTAAAGCTTAATCACTCGAAATTATATACTATGTGTTAAACAAATAATATAATAATTTTAGAAATGATTTAGTATACTATTCATTATATTAGTTATTCAAATAAGAAAAATGAAAAAATTATAAAGTATTTGACTTTAAGCTAATCTGTAATGTTTATTAGCACTGCCTTTAAGTTGATTTTCAATAATACGCATCATTAAGTCTTTTAAACCCTCAATAACTCGATTAAGTCAAGCAATTAGAGTAAGAATTAGAAAAGCAAATAACCCAAGGGTTTCACGCGATTCATAAGTGATAATAATTACCATGTGTTGTAATCGTACGCATTGCTGATTTAGCTGCAGTCCTGGGTCGGGGAGTTGTTACCATTTCTTTATCCTGTTGTGCATTTTGTGATATTATTTCTTCATTATTTGCATTTCCATTTACTATTTCATTGTTCGCCTTTTCATCATTAGTATCTTCATCTCGAGTATCATTATCACCAGCAGAGGAAGGCTTAGATGTGCTTCCGTTCATAGCTGTCGTATTCAATATTTCTTTAGGTGAATGCGGTTTCGCTTTGTTTGTTGGCTGTTGAGGTGATGCCTCGCCTTTCTTTTTTGGCTTTGGATCAGATTTAGTTTCTTTTTGTATAGTCTTTGTTCGTGTAATGGCATTATTAACTGTCTTTGCATTTACATTAACTTTCTTTTTATTGTTAGCATTGCTCACGACTACACTTTTTTGTTTGGTTGGCTTCTCTCCACTTAGCACTCTTTGGACGGCTTCACTCCAACTTTTCTTCTCAATTACGGCTTTTGCTAGAATTTGTAGCCATTGGTTAGTTTTGTCGGCTTCCAAACCAGCGACTATTTTAGAAGGCTTTGCAGCTATTATGTCACCCGCTATGAAGCCTATCATGTAATACAACACATTTTAAGTTAGGTTCAGATCAACGTCTGTTCATAAGTTTGAGACAAATTTTATCGTAATTGTCATTCATGTCATGTTCTTAATCAGTTTGATTACAAACCTGTAGTATCGATAGCTTTTTGCAAGTAAGCTATTTTGGAGTCCTTATCTTTAACATTTTCGGCTACCATTTCATCTTCTTTGTAAAGATCTTTCATAAATCCATTCGTTTTTATTATCTGTGCATAAAATAAGCGCTTAATTAAATGAATTTGTAATTCAATGCAAACCAATGTAATTGAATTGCTATTGACTCACACTAGTAATGAGATCGTGAAGGAACCTAAACGGCGGTCTTTTTAGTAGTTTGTCAGTCACTGCAGGCTTTCTCACTATTTTGCTCAATAAGTCCTGAGTTGTTTTGATTATTTTCGGGTCTACTTCTGAAGACATTGTCAACTATTTTAATAAATGCTATTCAAAAATAAGTTTATGCTGTTTTTGCGTCAATATTTCAAGTGTTGTATTAGTGTTGAAGTGTTGCCAAGCAGTCAATGCATTGTTTGCTTTTGCTTTAAATCGATATTATATTAATTTGTTTAATGCTTTTATTGTATAAAACTGCAAAACATATCAAAGTCTACTTTTATTGTACTCTTAAATATTTTAAGTGAAATTTTTAATGTAATTTCAAAATATATCGGAAATTAAAATAGTTTCTAAAACTTTTCTAATTCAAGTTCAATAAGTTTTGATACATTTATAGCATTGTTTCAATTACTATCTGATACTAAATACGTAAAATGTTTCAGTTTCCCAATGAAACTAAAACGAAATATTTTTAGTATATAACAGGTTTTGCCATCTTTTGGACGAATATTTTTATAATTTCATATTTCGTTGGGTGATAGCAAAGCATATCTTATGGCAAACTTTTGTTCAATTTATAACTGTTGTAAACCTGAGCCTAACCTAAACACTGCTGAACACAACCAAATCTAACCCTAACTAAACTTTGAACTAAACTAATTGTTACAAAATTTAGTTTCTTTGAGTTGAGGTTTGCTGTAATATAATCACAAATTGCACCAAAAGTTGACTTAATGTAAGACATACTTTATTAATACCTTTTGTAAACATTTGAAACTCAATACTCTGGCCTTAAATGGATATTTAAATTGCTTTTAAATGTTTTGTAACTTTTTTAATGTTTAATAAACTATTTGTTTGCCTTTAATTCTCAATAAAATCAATAAAACATAAGAAATGCCTGAAATCGAAGAATTAAGTGATAAACAAATGCTTATAATTAATCATAAAGAAGAAGGAAATAAGTTATTCAAAAGTGGAGACCATTTGAATGCCATTAAAGAATATATGAAAGCATTAGATTTGATCAACAATTGCAATAATAATAACAATAACAGCAAAAAGTGTGAAACCGATCGGTTAGTAATCTATAAAAATCTTTCTGCGGTTTATCTCAAACTTGAAGACTATGAGAAAGCAATCGTTTATTCGACAAAAGCATTAGAGTTGAGTCCACACGACGTGAAGGCTCTGTTCCGTCGCTGTCAGGCTTTGGACGCAAACAACTGTCCGAACGATGCGTTCAAAGACGCGCTGTCTGTACAACGCATTGAACCAAACAATACAGCCATTAAACCAATACTTAGAAAACTGAACATCAAATTACAAGAATTAGCAAAAGAGAATTCCAGTACTTCTAACAGAATGTCACAAATGTTGGACTATTTGTCGAAACCGACTCTCGAGTATGAGAAACGCTTACAATCGGCTAATAATCTGTTGGTTTTAGTTCGAGAAAAGTCGACCAACAGTTTGTTCGTTGAGATGAATGGCTTTCAAACGATTTTAAATGTTTTGAAATCCAAGTCTGAAAACCAAATAAAGTTGTCCTCTATTCGGGTCTTAACTGAATTGGCAAACAATTCAACACAAATGAGTTTACTGATCATTAAAACTATTGAAATAAAGCTTTTAATTGAACTGATGAGCGAATCCTTTAATGAGGAATACATTACTGCCGTTCAGCTCACTATTCAAACAATCATTGAATCGTTGACTGGTTTTAATGCAAAAGAAGATAAAAAGCCGGACAAAGACTTAATGAAAGCGCATGAAAATGAAATCGATTCGATCATATCTTTACTGGTGAAGAGTTCGACACTTAGAATGATGTCTGGATTGAGCAGAGATGCGATACTAGAGCTGATAATAACAAACGTAGATTACAGTGTATTGAATTGGGGCTCAAAACTGGTAGATATGGACGGACTGTGGAATCTGTTAGAGATCGCGAGTGAACTGGAAGAAGTGAAATACGAGAGTGGAATGAATATAACGTCAAACACACGAACACATGTGGCTCTACTACTGGACCGGATCTACTCGTGTATGGATCACGACGCAGCGCGCGATCAATATCGCGAGAAAGTTATGCAATTCATAAATAGCAAACTCAAAGGTGCAGATATTGAGGACAAAGTGCGCGCCACCGCCGCTATCACTGCTTTACTGCAGGGACCGCTTGATGTGGGCAATCATTGCTTGGGACAAACGGGAGTCTTAGAAATGATGTTAGTTATGGCCGGTTCTGAAGACACTGTTCAACAATGTGTGGCCGCAGAGGCTATAATAGCGGCCGCTTCTAAAAAAGACAAGTGCACTAGTTTGGCAAAAATGGGCACCGGAATACTTAAAAATTTATACAAATCATCCAATGATCGCATTAAAGTTCGTGCTTTAGTAGGTCTGTGCAAATTAGGCTCTGTTGGAGGCACTGATGCCTCAATTCGCACCTTTGCTGACGGTTCCACTTCTAAGCTTTCGAAGTCTTGTCGACAATTCTTAGTCAATCCCACACAAGACAAAGATTTGAGAAAATGGTCGGCTGAAGGGTTGGCTTTTCTGACACTTGACGCAGATATAAAAGAAGAGCTTATATCTGATAGACCAGCTGTCAATGCTTTAGTAGAATTGGCGCGAACTGGAGATCTCTCCGTCCTTTTTGGTGTTGTCACTACTTTTGTAAACCTGACCAATAGTTATGAAAAGCAAGAAGTAGTTCCAGAACTCGTAGAATTGGCCAAATTTTCTAAACAACATGTTCCTGAAGAACATCCTTTGGATGCCAAAGAATTTGTTGATAAGAGATGTAAAATGCTTTGTGAAATGCAAGTCATCACAGCTTTAGTGGCATTGAGTAAATCGCAAAGTAAGACAAGTCGGGAAATGATTTCAAGAGTTTTTAATGCAATTGCCGAACATCAAGAACTACGCGGTGTTATTGTACAACAGGGAGGAGTCAAAGTGCTAATTAAGTTGGCGCTGGACAACAGCCCTAACGGCAAGAACCTTGCGGCTCAAGCCTTGGCTCGAATCGGAATAACCATTAACCCTGAGGTGGCATTTCCGGGTCAGCGCTGTGTTGAAGTGGTTCGACCTTTGATTGCTTTATTACATCCAGACTGTAGTGGTTTACAAAATTTTGAGGCTCTGATGGCTCTCACGAATTTGGGTCAAGTGAGTAATAGTGTTAGAACTCGAATGATAAAAGACGGAGGGATTTCACGCATTGAAAACTACATGTTCGAAGAGCACGATATGCTCAAACGCGCCGCCACTCAATGTCTTGCCAACATAATAACCAATGATGAAGTGGTGCGCATTTATGAAGGAGATAATGATCGCGTCAAATATTTAGTTATCTTAACAGGAGACGACGATTTCGAAACTGCCAAAGCAGCGTCTGGTGCCTTGGCTATGCTTACGTCTGTCAGCAAAAAGTGTTGTGAGAAAGTATTTCAACCTAAGCATTGGCACGAATGCCTCATTCAACTCATTTCCAGTAAAGACTCCGATTTGCAACACAGAGGAGTTTGTGTTGTATATAATCTAATCGATGCCGGCGATGAAATCGCTCAAAAAATTATTGAAACCAATATCTTAGAAATTTTGATGGCTATTACACGACCAGAAGTTGATGATATCAATGACAAGATTAAGGGCATCGCAAAAGAGGCATTACAAAGAGCTGAAGAACAAAAACTAATAAAACACGTCCAACAGTTATAAATAAAGGCAATTAAAAAGATTTGCTTCAGAAATCATGAACTCATTGTTAAATTTGAGTGATTAAGTTATTGTTCAGTATTTCAAATTTTTCGATTTTAATTTATGTCTGAAATTAAACCTTTAAAGTAATTCTATTAATACTTAAATTACATCCACTCAAACGGAAATGTATGAGTAGATTATGTTTGTCATAACTCCATATCATTAAATTATTTAATAAATTGATTTTTATTCAGAATAAAATTGATATTTTAGTTCATTTGCACGAATTATGAGTTCTGCAACTCTTTTACTTTTGTCTTTATCGCAGTTATTGACGAATCCAAATGGTATAAAATGTTTAAAACTTATATTTTCTGTATTCAAATTTTATACGATTAACGATCAAACAGACACAGTGTATACCTTTGGAAAGCCAGAAAAAAATCTGGAAATTCAAATGGTTGACAAAAGAACGTCTTTTTATTTGCAATCTCCTAACTATCCGGATGTCTACACAACTAATACGGATTATAACATTCACTTTAAAGTAATCGACTAAACATATCATATTTAAAGCCTTTAATTTGATCATTAATACAGTTGCCCTCTTCTAATGACACCACTACTCGTCATACACTATTCTTAAGATGTTCGGATGGCTTTCGAATGCAAAGCAGACCCGGAGCAAATGGATTCTTGAGCACTGCAGAATGCAGTGATTATCTTCATATTAATCACTTAAAGTAGGATTTCTCAGAATTATGAATTGATTTAATCATATTTTTGCATTCAATACTTCAATATTGCTCGAGAAAAGTGTACTTTTGTGTCGGATATGTTAAGTACACTTTTGATACAGTATAGAATTTAAGGTTGCTTTTAATGTTGTACATCAATGATTAAAGTTATAAGAGTTTAATTACATTCTTTTCATAATCAGCGAAAATTTTGAACCAAAACTCAAAATTTTAATAAATATTTTAAAGATATTTAATTATTATAAATATTTTTGATTAAAACTTATACATTGATTGTGACAGCACTTGTGGAAACGACTTGAGTCCTGAAAACATACATCATATTATATTTGGACCCATAAAACATAATGGAGTAATATTTCGATTTGCAAGCGATGGGTTTAGTTCTCCCAATGACTTAGGCTTCAAGTGTCGGGCAATTATCGATGAAAAGAGAAGTATTAAATTTGTTAATCATAATGAGTTAAGTATATATCTATATAAATGAAACTTTAGGTTGTTCTGAACACATTCAACTTGGTTTACCCAATAGTCATACGGAGACAATTTCTGGGGTTAAATTGAAGCGAATAGAAGGAGCACTGATCAACTGCGCACAAACTGTTGAAGTTCCAGAGGGTTACAGTCTTAAAGTGACATTTCTTGAGTTTAATCTTCACCCAAAAGACGGAGAATATTGTTTAAGTATAGGAAACAATCCAAATAATAAGTAATTCTATATATAGTATGTATAGTGATAGACAAATAAATCTCTATTCTCCTTAAAGTTACTGCTCTGAGTCTAAAGAAGCCATAAATCATTGGCCACCGAAGGAACTGGTTGTCCAACCAACAAATGGAGTTGTTATCATCCATTTGATGACATACGATATTATACTAAGCCGTTCCATAAGCAGTGAAAAGCATTCATTCATTGCTGATGTGGCTCTACATAGAGGTCTTATTCACTTACTAATGATTTTAAAATTTTCTGTACTTCTGAGTTGGACTTAAATCGAAACTTATTTCTAAGGTCAAGAACAAGTGGGATCTGCGAAGCATTTTATTTTTCCCGATCCGACCCTAAATGTTCACGACTCGAAGTCAACCCATGAAAAACTTGCTCCAAAGCCACCCAAACCAAATAGAATCTATAGACAAGCCATGATTCCAGTTGAATCTCCCGGACCTGATGACACCTGCATGTGTTGGGTATGCACTGATGCAAAATTAATTACAGTATCAAAGTGTTAAAAATAATGTTTGCTATGTTTTGCAGGATATTCCCGCTGAAAACTTATTTATGTCATTGATGGCAATGGGAAAAAGTAATTTATAATTAAGATTATTATAATTTATGAGTCGAAACATTATTGGAAGATTGCTTTTCATGTAATTTTCTAGTTTGTGACAAATAAAAAAAAGTTGATGTTATGTTAATCTGTTATATAAAACTATAAACTGGATTAAACACTATTTAGATATTATGATAGCTTAGGAATCAATAAAACTCTGTTAATATAATAGAAAGTTTTTAATTTTAAAATAATCAAAATTATTTTACATATTTGTTAAATTGAGTACAGATTGGCAACATTTAGTGATAACTACAGTAAAAGCTCGATATAACGAACCCTCAAGGGGTAAAAATTTATGCCCGTTAAATGGAGCGGTTCGTTATATCGAATAGATTTTAGCTTAATTTAATAGACGAACGGGATTCCGGTTATGTACGTTATAACGAGATGTTCGTTAAATGGAGCTTTTACTGTATTTATTTATAAAAGCTGTTAAGCCCTCATTAAAGGAACATTAATACTTGATTAAAAAATTATAATTATCAAGTAATTCGTTTAAAACAGCTTCTTATCATTAAAATGTTATGCAAGCTTCTGATTCTGTATGAGTGGGTTTGTATACGAACCATGAAATGAACTCTCAAACATGTTAAGTTCCAAAGAGCTAAGCTGTTTTCCTTCCAAATATTGGACATAATTTCCATAATGAGGAGCGGGTGATAGCATAGGTAATACTGCATTCTTATAATACTGTTCAGATAATTCACATTCAAGTACATCACTAGAAGAACTACACGAATGATATCTCTGATCGAATAGATGGCCTTCAGGACAATTCACAGAAAACATGTGATCCATTTCACAAATGTGGAAAGTTTTACAGTCACTCGAAATATCCGCATAATAGCCGTCTGATCTCCCATAACATGAAAAAGTTGCCGCCAGAGACACATTTATGGCACTGACGCCTAGAATACCTAATCCACAATTTTGAGAAAAAACGATTGTATAGAAAGTCATTAATACACTGTATAAATAAATTGAATTTAAATAATACTGACCTAAACTTAAAAATGTTGATAAGCATAATAAATAATGCATTTTATTAATATTGGTTAACTCAATCAGAAGTCCCTACACTACAGGTCATCACACAGACTGAAATTCTTGAACTTCAAAATTGTAAACTTCTTTTATACTCCAAATTTATTTTTCATGAATTGATGATAAAAAAGAAAGTGTGTCAGTGAGTGAGCTATAATCAGGTTCAGGTCAGTCGGACTTTTAATTTTAAAGAAAGTTTAGTCTTGTTTTCAATTTATTGAAAGAGAAATTGTATTGTGAAAAGTGATTTGTTTGGCCTCTTTATGGTGTGGTCTGTGCTTTTATTTAAATTACTTTAACAAAAAAAGGCAAAATAAGGCAAAAAAAAGGCAAAATAAGCAATTAAATCATAAATTTGTGTTTTATCCTAAGAGGACATCCAAATGAAATAAAGTTTTAATGAATAGAATGAATGACCAAATAATATGGCTTTTAAAGTCAGCAATAATTAACTTATTTTAAATCTTTTACTTTAAACAATGCGAAACTCAGTCAGTTTTCTGAATAATCTTAGATAACAATAACCAGACAATAACTACTGTAAGGGTGTGTGCTTTGCTTTGACTTTGAATATGTTTACTGACAAGAACACCAACGCTTTTATCGTAATTATTTCGATATGTTTGAAGTCGTTTGACACTGCCTGACAATCAAATCACTTGAGATAAAGTGTACTAATTTAAGATTTGTGTGCAGTGCAGTACTATTTGAAGTTAAAATCTGTTGACCTAAAAACTGACCAAAACTTGGGATGAGTTCTTGTTAAGCTATTAATAGAATGAGGTCAATGTTATCAATGGTCAGCATTAGGATTATAGGACTATAAAAATGAAAACTTTTACTTTCATTCTAGTATTCAGTTATACTAAACTTGGAAAGCAAAATGATGTTTAACATACTTATTGGTAAGAATATTAAATAGTATTAAGAATAAAAGATATTAAGTTCAAATGTTTTGTTCAGTTTTATTAGTTTCTACAACTATCAGAGCACAGTATAATGGAGTGCAGGGATCTTCTCTACTTTCCGGACAATCAACTTCTCTGGGTTTCAACCCATCTTCCAATCAATTTAACCAACAATTATCTTCATTCTCTTCAATTCCAGCTCAAGACTCACAGATAAGATCTCAAATTCCTATACCAATGAATCAACAGTCAGTCCAGAATCTTCCAGTCTCTCAATCCTTTCAAAACTTGGGTTCACCACAACTTACGCAAACATTCTCATCGTCTCAACTTTCACAACCTTTATCGTACACATCAGACAACTTGAGATCTTCTCAACTTCAGTCAACTCAACAACTGTCACAATCAGTCGGAAGCTTTGGGACACTTCAAGTCTCACAACCGCTGCCGCAGCCAAACCTCTTAAATCAAAACCTCAACTCAACTCCACAACAATTAGTTTCTCAATCTTTCCAAGACTTAAGACTTCAGTCCATTCCATTACAAACATCACAACTCGTTCAATCGATTCCACAATCATTGCTCACAATAACACGATCTCTACCACAAAATCTTCAAATCCCTCAATCGATACCACAATCATTGATCACAATAACACGATCTGTACCACAAAGTCTTCAATTACCTCAATCGATACCACAATCACTTCTTTCAATATCACGATCTGTACCACAAAATGTTCAATTACCTCAATCGATACCACAATCACTTCTCTCACTACCCCAATCGGTACCAATTTTATCGCCAGCTCAGAGACTCTCACAAGTATCACAATCACAGCTACAAACAAGTCAGCAATTGTCAAATAGCGCAACACTTCAGTCAGCATCAACACCATTACAAAACTCACAATTATTGGCCACAAATAACCAATTGAGAGACACTTCATTCTTCTCAACACCAGTCAACTCACTTAATTTGGCGCAAAATCTACCTCAAAATCTACCTCAACCTCTACAACAACAACCTTTGGCTCAGATAAGATCACCGGCTTTTTCTCAGCCAATGAGTTCACCAGTAATTCAAACAACAGCAGGAGTTGTGTCGCCGCTCAATAATAGAGCATTTGGTACACAACAAATATCATATTCTAACTAAAAATTATCTTTGAATTCAAATTAAAAATTTCATAAGTTTTATAAATGACTTATTTTGAAGTAAACAATTCTTAAATGTATTGAAAAAAATGATTAAATTCAAGCAATTAATTGATTACAATTATGCGTTACTTTAGAAATAATTTTTATTATGTATTATGAAATCAATTCATGAAAACGAATAAATACAACAGACAATAGGCATAAGACTAGTATAAAATGAGTCAATCAATCTGTTAAAGCGATCAGCGCTTCGACAACACTTCCGTGACATTCACGAAGTTTGAGTTCAGCCGTTGATCGAGAGATTTCCATCTCTTTCATCTGTGTTTCAATATTAATATTAATGCAATTAAAACATTAATGCTTTTAAAACAAATACAATTATAAATAATAATTACAATGAGTTCGACGTCTTCTTTCTTGATGACCACTTTTGCCAATTCCCTCATTCGCGCCACTCTTTCGGCCGTCTCTTTGGATCGTTTGTCACCAATTAATGACATTGCCTTTCAATAAATCATTTATTAATTTCAATATTTTTATAGTCAATTAAAATCTCAAATAAAGAAAAGTTTTCGAGAATTAATTATTAAATATATGAAAACGTGTTCACAATTACAGACAACTTAATAGACAAACAAATACAAAGCTCGACGAAGACCTACTCCAGCGATGTCTTGCGATGATATTTCTCTCTCTTCTTCATAATCAGTGACTTTTTCGAGATCTGCAGCGCCGGAGTCGTGTTTGGCCACTCGTCTGACTGGCTTTGACACACTTTCAGAATCACCGCTCTCTTCATTCCCTTCAACGCCATTCACTTTGTTTATGTCTAAGTCTTCGGCCATTTATTATGAGTTTCGCTTTCAATGAAACAAATCTGAAACGTAATCAATATTTTGATAACAAAAATAAAAACTGTTATGAAATCAATAATCAAA
>JAQGCH010000631.1:0-20993 GCA_034699485.1 Nanhermannia elegantula | reverse complement strand
TAATCTATAATAATATGAAATGTTTACTATATTTATAAAGAAGACATACTTTCAAATGAAAGTCAAGTTTACGGCAATTCATTCAAAACAATTGTAAACATAAATGAAAAAGTGATTCATTTCAATGGTTTTGATTTTAATTAATAATTGTTATAATTAATAAATAGAGGGAAGCGATGGTTCGCGTAAAACGTCGTTATATAGTGTTTGAAATTATAGCCAATAATAACAAAATGATGGCAACGCTTCCCATCACTGAAAAAGATATAATCATTTCTCTGAGAGAAACAGTTGAAACACTTTATGGAGATTTCGGTTTGGGATCAATATTACAGACCATTAGACTCAAGAGGTTTAACAGCAATACCAGAAGTGGTGTCTTCTCTGCCAACAGAGACAGTCATACAATACTATTGACTGCATTGCCATTCATTCGAAGAGTACAACAGTTCGACTGTACTTTGAAGACAATACATATGTCGGGAACTATTAGAGGATGTCTTAAAGCACTCGCTATTCATCACAATAAAGAAATCACTTCTTTGAGGAAAGAAATGAATTGTTTTAATAAAATAAAAACCATTGAGAACGCGCTCAAAGACATGGAGTCATCACTTAATCCACAAAAATTTGATCCAAACATTGATAACGAAATATAATTATATTTTTTAAGTTTAAAAAATAGTTTAATTATTGAAAGGAAACGAAAAAATGATTCGTATTTTTGTCGAACAAATAATTTTATTAATAATTATTTTTTGGCACATTTTAATGGCAATAAACTAATGATTAATTAATTTGGTTCTAAAATAACTCTGCCTTTAATATTAAATTTATATAATTTTAAGTTATTATTAATGGTTAATAACAGAGTTGATTATAATTATAATTAATATTTATTATAATCGATAATAATATATAATATACTTGTAATTGCCTTTGAGTTGACTAATGGCCAAAATCTCTAAATTTCATTGTTATTGATATGATATAAAGGAAGCACAAAATCATTAATAATTCTATACCTGAATAGGCTTTCATTTAGACATTTAAACGTTACGAGAACTTCAAATATACAATTTCTATATATATTTATATACTTTTAAATACTTGATAGTACTCTACTTTTACTCTAACTTATAGTGAGGTCAGCTTTTGTTGTCTTTGAATAGCTCTGCCATTGTTTCACTACAATTGGATCAATAAATGGAAAGATATGGTTATCTAGTTTTGCATCCAAAACAAGTATCAGTTATTAATAGTCTCTTATAAACAAAAAGCTTTTCACTCTGTTTACCATTAAATAGTTAAAGCATTAATTGATTGCTTTCTATATATAAGTTATTAACTTGTTTTTCAAATTGGTTTCTATTTATCAAACTGTTTATTGATGAACAATAAGTGAGACAGTTCTCACTCCCCCAGTTCACTCCATAACCAGTCTATAACTTACTCTAATTTCTCAATCATATCATTGGATACAAGTATAGAATTTTATTCGATATATCTTTTCAAGAGTATTAAGTTCTGCATTCAATTCAATTTAGCGTAAAGGTTAGCGTAAAGGTTAAAGTTGAGAAAATTGATATGAAAAATAGGTATTTTCAAAAACTAAAGATAACCATTCGTTCAATTTAATTATCCAATTATTACATTAATTAAGTCCAATTAACTGCTAATATATTTTAAGCACATTTACAATATTAACATAAAATCAATAAAAACTTGTTTTTCACTTAAACTCAAAAATAAGGCTTTGACTGACAATCACTTGTTGGCAATGAATGAATGCCTTCTTCTCATTCAAAAAACACGATTTAGCGCTTCAGATAATGTTTGCTTTTCTTAATGGCTGTTAAATTATACAATTAAATAACATTTATAACGCGAGGTCATGAACTTGAGGTGAACTGTTCATCAATTTCTACAATTAAATATATAATACAAAAGTCTGTTTAAATCTATGCCTTTTGTATGTGTTATAGAAAGAAAGATAAACTGCAGTAAGATTTACATGATTTACATGTCATGAGAAGCCGAGAGTAATGTGATGTGTGTTTAATGCATTCAAAATGATTAACCATTACTTTCAAAGAATTATAATTATAAAAACAACGCTTAACTTTATTCTTGGTTTGAAATATAAGTTTTAGTGCACATTCACATAACTCACTTTCAGTGTAGACTTAAATTAATGCGAACTCTAAAGAGTTTCACAAATTTGATGCGACAAAAATGCGCTTATTTTTGGTGCTTTTCACGTAAGATATATAATACATCACTAATAAAGTTTATTGTAAAAAGTGGGCCAAAACAAAAATATATTCATTTAAATGAGAGGATGTCTGTTAAATAGTGGAGTTTAGCGACGTTTATAGGACTGGAATAATAGTAATCGTCACACACTTTCCCTCTCTCTAAATAAAAATCTATCACAAGAAAGAAAATGAAAATACATTTCTCTTATCAAATAATTTAATGTTTAAACATACTGTGCGAGCGCCTGATCTTCATTACTATTATTTCTATGAAAAAGAGCGCAAACATAAGATAGAATTTCGGTGAATATTCTGTACAAATTCTAATGAATGATAATTAACGGACGAGAATAATGATTGTATGTAAGGCAGAGGCAGTTGTGCAGCACTTAAGACACATTGATAGCTGCAATTATGGCGTTTGCCTTTCTTTGAAATCATTTGATTTTGGAGAATATGGTTTTGCTTTTGTCAGTATCTGTCATAGAGAGTGAGAATCAGAACTGAGATTCTTAGCAATAACGTTAACGCTCTTCTCATTACACGCTTCCATACGATAGAGCCTGTTGTCAACAGTTAATGCTTTATTGTCATCACTAACAGATGGGGAATTCTGGTTATTTGATGCCATATCTGTTTGTCGACCACAACCGCCTACAACCGAGTGCTGGTTCTCATCTTCATCTTCATATTCGTCGTCCTCATCGTCTTCATCATCGAAACACATTAACTCCTCTCCGGCATCGGTCTCGTTCTCCTGATCAGCAATTCTTAAAGAGCGAGGACTTGTTGAGTCGTTTTCATCAATTTCAGACTTGAAGTTAATATCATAATTGGTGTTCAATTTATTAGTAGTGGCTGTCGTCGGATCGTTCACATCATTTTTAATGGTTGAGTTGCAACTGCTGTTACTATTGTTACTCATATTTCTAACCGTATCTTCACTGGTCTGACTGCAAGAAGATGTTTGTGGCTGATTGTGCGCAGACGACTGCTTAACACCACTATTTCCAGTGCTGTTGTTTTTCATTGATTTATTTGCTTTTCCTTTATTAGATGACTGATCTTTAGGACGCTTTTCACCACCAACTTTATAATCAGCCGCTTCTGTGTTCGAAATTCCGTCTTGTTTTTTCCATTTCGTTCTTCGGTTCTATCAATACATAGACATCAGTCACTAAATTAATTTCTTCTTCTTTTTCAACTTAAGTTAATAACATTTAAATCCCACTTTAACTCACCTGAAACCAAATCTTGACCTAGTAAAAGATAAAAAAAATCATATTATAGTTTGTCTTAACAATTATTACTTTATTCTATATGATCCACATTAATAAAATTTATGTAATCTAATTTAGTTCTCAATTCACTCAATTACAAACACTGAATATTTAGTTTATTAATTAAATGCAAACCAATTATTTATACAAATATTAAGGCCGAGTAATTAAAGTTTAATTTTCAAGTTTTAAGTTCTGTTGGAATGTGTGTTAAATGAGTTAAGGACCTGTTTGAAAGCTTAGAGCTGCTTCATTTCATAAAATTAGTTCATAAAAATTGCATCAATCATATCAAGTATTGGTCAAAGTTGTCATTATAGCCATCAATATAGTAAATGATAGTTCGGTGCCATTTTTTCTATCGTAATCTTAATTCTTATTTACTTTATTCGCTTTAATTAAAAATAGGTTAAACTCTGAGATTAGGATTCAATTAAAAACCAAATAAATTGTTTTAAAAATATTCGATCTCTACTAAGAATTAGGTAAAGAATCAAATAATACTGTATTAAAATCCAAATAAAATGGTCTAAAATAATGGGTAAAAGATTGGACTTTATTTCCATTCTTAACCACTCATTTGTTTTAAGTGAAAACGTTTTAATTTACTTAAGATCTTTACTTAAAACATTTGTCTATTTAAATAAAATGATATATATATTATTGAATGAAAACCACTATTAAACCCAAATTAACATCACGTACTTTCCTTATTGAAGATGGAGAGATACTTAGAGTAGAATAAAGTTTAATCTGACAAAATAATAATGAATGAGTGCAATACTCAATTTTATTCAAAGTGAATAAAAAGAATTGAATTCAAATTTATTGAGGAAGTCGTTTGAATCCATTTTTAAATATATTGTTGATTATAATGAAAAAGTAAAATATTATCTCAAAACAAACTGATACTACAGTAATGCTAATAATATTATTTATAAAATATAAAAAAAACTAAAAATTTGTTAACCAGAGTTAACATTGAGCTAACCTACAAATTAGTCTTCTATGTTAAAAATAACTATTAAAACATAGTTTTGATTATCATTCAATATTTTGTTACAAATAAATAAATAATAAATAGACATAAGTTTGAATCTCATTTAAAACTATTGTTTCTATGAATAAAGTTTTAAGGTGTCTTCGCTCTTAGTATCAAATTCAAGCTTTTAATTTGAATTAATTATATGGCTTTTAAATTTACTAATATTTAAGAGTTTGTTGAGTTAATTAAATACATAATTTGAGAGAAATGAAGGGAAAATACTCTTTAATAAGCTATTAAGTAATAAAATACAGTATCGATATATTTGAAATAACTATTGAATATTTTTTCCATTGGTAAATGTGAAAAAAACTTTTCTCTTTCAGTTAAGTGAAGTCAAATGAAAAAAAAATATTTATGAATAATTTGAGATCAGTCTTGAGCTCAATGTTCTTTAAATTGTGATGAATTATGTTCTTATATTATACCAACTCTACAGTTCGATTGACTGACTCTTTATATCTCAAATAAACAAATTAGTTATTGATTTAAGTTTACATTTGCCTGAATGCCAGAGTTTGAGTTTCAAATATTGAATTAAATATAAACATCGAATATTTGCAGTTTCGAGATATAAAAGTGTTTAAAACCAAAATAAGAAAACTGGACACTCATGTATCAGCGGTTATGTTGAAATTCTTTTCAAGGTTTAAGAGCTTTAATCTTTGAAAATTGAAAAAATCTTTAAAAATAGCAAAAATATAACTTTAACATAAATAGAAGCTATTAGAAACTTCTTTCTTAAGCCCTTTAAGAAGTTGTCGTCATGAACTAGATTAGCACTTATTCCATATAAGACATTAAAACATTTATTTTGTTAACTTTCAAATATATTAGAAATTATTTATAAGTTTAAGTGATATTATCCGAAACAATTACATACAAATTTCGGTGAATAAAAGATAAAAATTGAAAAGATTTATTATTTAACAAATTAAGATATACTGTATTTTAAATTTAAGTATTCCTTTATTATCGTACAGAATATTTGCTGTAAAGCCTGTAGAGTACAGCGCAATATCTAAACTTAATTCTGCAGATCTATTGTTTTATTTTAAGAAAAAACAAAATCATAAACAAAGCCAATAATATAATATTCTACATAATATCACGAAATGAGAAACATATTGTTTGCAGTAACATTTTTTGAGTGGCATCGTTTACATGGATTTGATCGTTTGGATCGTTGGATAGTTTTTTATCATTGGTATCATTTGGATGGTTTTGCAAGACAATCGCGTGACCAAATTTACATTTACATGTCTTCTTCAATGTGATGCAGAGTATAACAAAAAGAAATCACAAATACGACATTTTCTGCGAGCTTTGCTATAAAGCTATAAAACTTTTTCTTTTATTTAATGGAAGAAAAGGAGAAGTGAAGGAAAGGAAACAATAAGTTAAAAGTATGGTGACGTAGCACTAACTCAATCATTATATGAGTTTTGGTACAACAAATGGATAAATAAAGTAAAGCAAAACTAAAGTGATATTATCTGAGCCGAGATATATTGTGTCATTTAGTATTATTGAACTTTACAAAATACTATTCCATTTTACTTATGTCTCAAATCTACGCCACTATTAGAAAAAGCATTTTGTATTTGAGAAACAAATCGAAAGCAACAAAAAGTAGTAGCAGTTGTAGTTTGTTTTAAAGACACTTTTTAAGGTTGTATACTATTTAAGCATTTGAGACGGGAAAACAAATAAGTAAAAAAGCATAAGAGGATGAGATCACTTTAGAATAAATTCATATTTTATTTCTCGAATGAAATTTTAAACACAATAGTTGTTTCTGTGCATTGCATTCAAATTTGGGATTTGCTTTACCATACATTCAATTATTTTTTATAGGATCGGCTAAAATAAGTTAAAGTGAAGCTTCTTTTAATAGCATTATAAGCCTAAAAGAAACATTTGCTTCAACTCAAGTGCCAGCAGTAGTATCTGCGCCGAAACCTAAAAGGAAAAGCCACAGAACATAACGTTAGCTTATATTGATTACTGATACTCTTTAAGTCGAATTCGCTTTATGGGTAACTGTCTCACAATTTTCTCTAATAGTCTAATCCTTTTCTAAAGAGAAATAAACGAAATAAACGATTACCATTTGGATAGTTTAACAAATGTTACCATTCCTTTCAATCTGTGGTAATCAATGATAACTATATTTATATTAAACTAATTAATTATTGTTATATACAGCACATCGTCATTATAATTAAACTTTAAATTAAGAGATCAAAAATTTATAACATCTTAAAAGCTTTTAATTCCAAAAAGCGTTTAATAGAAATTGTTTTGCGTTTCTGTTTAATAGAAAGTGACATAAAACTCAAATTAAGACAATACAGAAATTGTGTTTACGATTGTATTTTTCCAAAGGCTACAGTTTATGCTCAATTTAGATTTAAATGTTTGGTGAAATGACATAATAATAAAGTATATATTATATAAATGTGAATTTCTTTCTTTTTTAATATCTTCTTCTCTTTATTATAAATATCTTTTGATAGAAAAGATAGTTGAAAAAAGTTTATGCTTGGTATCGAATTTAAAGACATAGAGAAATAAAAAATAAATTCAAGTCAAATAATAGATAAAGAAAAAATGATATGTCTTATAGGACCGAATAGTGGGAATATAAAGGGGGGAAGGAATAAAACAGTACATTTTGGTACCTCGACAACATTTAGCTCCTGGTTTGCTGTCAGTAACATTCAATGCAATGTAAGTCACAAGAGTGAGAAGAAAGAAGCTTACAATCTAAACACAACAGGAGCTCTTCAGTGCACTCACTAAATCGATATTTGCTTCTGGTAAGACAGACCAATTCAGAGCATTGCACAATATGAGGGCAACACTGAACTCAATGTTCATGAGAGAGAATTTAAGGGAGAACTGAGGGAGAGATCGAACAAATGAGAGACGAGACAATATTGCGCTTTAAGCAGAGCATATGAGAGAAAAATGAAAGAGAGCCACATATAATACAAAGGAATGCTATGAAAGAGAAGTAGAGAAAAGGTTACACAAGATATTGTCACTGTTAGAATGGATAACAACGCGCCTAATAATAAAGATATTGCGAAGAAACCAACTCAACAAAACTTATTTCCCTTTTTCTCGTTCTACACTTGTATCACCACTTCGTCTAACTTTCGTCGCTCTAATATTGTTTTCAACATTATTTACTTGCATTCATTGTCAGATTCAATTGAAATAACAGAATAATTTCAAAATAAAGTAAAACAAATTTGGTTTTCAGTAATTATTCTATTCTTCAATAATAACTATTAAATAGATGTTAACTCATAATGTTTTCACATGTAGAATATTAGTTTAAAATAAAATATGTGTGGATTCTGTTATTCTAAAGCTAAGAACTTTAAACAAAAAGTTTTTAAAAATGATAATTAGAAATCTTTAGCTGTCTTTATAACAATATTTTATTTGAATCTCTGCAAAATTGAATGAATGGAATGCATATATTGTATTGAATTTGTTAATCACTGATATATTCAAAAATAAAGATAGGTTTGAGCGCTTACTTGTGTTTCAGTAACATTCAAAAGCTTTGCCATATCCGCTCTTTCACTGGAAGACAAATACTTCTTGATTTCAAATTGTTTTTCCAGTTCAAAGATCTGTCGACCCGTGAATGTAGTCCTGGCCTTCTTTTTCTTAGACTTATCATTAATAGTTGTTCCCGAATCAGATGCCCCATTATTTTCGCAGTTGGCCGATCCGGTCGAGTCACCCGACGAAGTGGAGTCCCCTATGCTATTGCCATTACATGCACTCGAATTAATTATTTTCTTGAATGTCTTGTTTGGAGTATTTGTTGCTGTTTCTAATGTTGATTTTGTTGAAATAGTTTCTTTTGATGATGAGTTGATTGATGAGTCTTTCTTTCTTTTAACCCCTTTATTGGCGTTCAATCCCTTTCGGTTATGCGATATTTTATTATTGTTATCGCTCGAAGAATCTGTATAAAGAAAAGTTAGTTCTTTATATTGCCTTATATAAGGTTTTTAGTGTCTATAACAGAATAGGTTCAACTGCTTTAATGCTATACATTGAGAGCTAGACAGTGAATAATATTCTACAAACACTATGTAAAAGATGATGTTAGGCCAGACTCAATCAAAATACCATTAAGGGTTGCGTGTAATGGTGTAATGGTGTAAAAGTTGCACTGACTTAGATGTTAATGGTTTATGACTCTAAAATATTAGTCATATTTCTAAACAATTTGCTGTCGAATAAATGATTTTAAATCTAAAATACTATCTCTTATATCAATCCATTGCCTATAATATTAATATCAGTTCATATTTTGTTCACTAAATCAGCCAAAGATCCGCTCAAATTGTTTTGACTCGTTTTTGACTGACTCTTGTCTAGACTTATTTCAAGATTATATTTAATGATTATCTGTGTAAACATTATATTTGAAAATAGATTAATCAACGGTTCAAATGAATTCGTTCAAGTTTTATTGATTCGATATGCGATTCTTTGTTAATATTGTATTAATATTAGACTAATTATTATTATATGATTTTCGTAAACATATATGTAATCAATTCTCAACAGTTGTTCTGTAAAAGGCTGATATGAATCGAAATTCTGCCAAAATGTTAGAAAATATTCTTAGATTATATGATAGCGTTTCAAAATCTAATCTTAATTCAGTTAATTTAAGAAAATTTAAAAAACAAAGAACCCTTTTTTAAAACATTGAAAACTCTTATCAGCTCTTAACAGATTCTTATTAACAGATTTGGTCGAAAAATTGCTGAAATTATTTTTAAAAGCTCACAAGTATTTTATTTTCATTTGTTTAAAAAGTATTAAATACAACGCTATATTTATTTTAGCAAATTTTTAACTTAAAATCAAACAAAAACAGTTCTGCTTGAATTTGACAAATTTAACACTTAAAAAATATTTGGTTGGAGTAAATCTAAAGTTTAAAACTTTATTTTTAAATGAATAGATACGTAATATTAGAGTTATATCAATATGTATTTCAATACATTTCATATTGTTCTGTGTTTTTGCCAAATATTGCATTTAAACTCATAATTCAAAAAGACTGAAACTTAAATAACTAGAGTTCCCTCTCAACAAAACTCAAGATTCATTGCTTTTTTAAAGACGAGATCATAAAACGAGCATTTGGTGGCATTTGAGCATAACTACTGTACTACTGTATGATATGTTTTCTTTCCTTAAAACTGATTTGATTCTAATCCACTGCTAAGTATTTTTATATGAAGAGTCACACAAATAGAATTTACAAAGCAGTGACTTTCTTGACACCCAATTGCACACAAACCAAATTGTCGCTCACAGCGGACAAAACCATTTGGTAAACTAATGATAGTTCAGCCTTTTTATCTCTGCCCTCTCTGTCTGCTTGTATCTGTCTGTCTGAATCTGTCTGTCTGTCTGAATCTGTCTGTCTGTCTGAATCTGTCTGTCTGTCTGTCTGTCTGTCTCTCTCTCTCTCTCTCTCTCTCTCTCTCTCTCTCTCTCTCTCTCTCTCTCTTCATTTTGCCATTCATGCACTTTTCTATCATATAAAAAAACATAATTAATATATAAAATAAAGAACTTTCACTTTCTACAAAAATAGTGTTTAATTCTAATCATGAAATCATATAAATTGTTTCATTTGTCAAATTGACTTTTCTGAACAGCTAAAAATCAGAGGAAGTGAAAGGATCTTTTTGTAAAATGGATTTTTATATGGGTGACAAGGCACTAGTTCCCCTCAAAATTGATTAAAGTTTGGAAAGTTGAGCTTAAATCTGGACAAGTGGTGAAACTAATTTCAACAATAAATATATTAAACTAAGCATTCAAATAATCTTAAAACTGAATATTTTAAAATTTTAGTTTAATTTCTAATCAAAATTAAAATATTATATCTGTGAATAAATTATTATCAATATTTCAAAAAATTATCTTAAACTAAATGCAATAATTTCAAAATGAAATTATTTGGAAGAGAAGGCATTTTCCAAATACTATTAAAACAAAAATTAAAATAATTTTTCAAATGACAGCTAAATGTGTAGCCAAACAAGAAAATGTTATTTAGCATAAAAAAGTGCAGTAAAGCACTTTTAGTTTTTAAGAGAACATTCTTTTAGTAGAGCAGCTTTGCGTTGTAATTAAAGAGTTATAAACATATGTCAAAGTAATCTAAAAGAAAGAGAATGCAATTGAGTTTTGGTATCATTGGAAACATTTTCGTTTTGAGCAACAACTGAGTATTTACAATGTAATGCAAATGCAAAGTAGCAAAGCTTCACAGTTTAGCATTTTAATGCACTGGTGACTTACTGTAAATGATGATGATGATGTGATGTGCGGTCTCTAAAAATAAATATCATGCGAACTTAGGAACAAAAGGAGAGGGAGAAAATACTATCTACAGTGTTGTACAGTTAACTACTAGTATATTGTACAGTAATATATGGAATAGAGTAGAGAAGCATTCAAATAAGCTCATAGTAAAGCTAAACAATACATAAAACAGAAAGCTATTAAAATGAAACAACTGTTTCTTCGTATTATTTCTGCTGTAATTTACAATATATACTGTATTAAAATGGGTGCACTCAGACCATATTCATACTAGTTTTAAGACATTGTGTTTTATATACTCAATCCCTCTCTCTTTTCAGCCAATTTATTATCATTGTGTTTCTCATTCTATTTCAAAACATTCTTCCAAGTAAGAGATCATTTAATTCTGATTTTTTATTCTGTGTTATACTCAAACTGGGAGACAGCTATTTAAATAAACTAAACTATAATGTGATGTACAATATAACATGGCATACATTAACATTATTGCGCTACTAGAAAGTTAAATAGAGCGCAGTAGCGCATCAAGAAATACATAGCTTCTAATTCAATCTCAAAGAGAGAACTGTTCTGCTTTGTAATGATGAGAAAGAGAGAAATGCGAGAGAAATGCGAGAGAAATGCGAAAGAGAGAGAGGGAGAGAGAGAGAGAGAGAGAGCATTATATGAAAAAAAAGTTGGCATTTAATTCAGAGCACGAACAGTGCTTGTAAGCAAAGGCAAAATTTTGAGCATTGGGTACGCATCGATTAACAGTTTTAACTATAACTAAAAGCATAATGTGATAAGAGATCTTCACTTCACAATCTCATCTCAAATGTCAATTTTTAGAAAATCCAATTGCTTTGGATAACTTTTCGCTGCATTGACTTAATTGGGAAACAAAAATAGAGGCGAGTCGTGAATTTGAAATTGTAAGATAAAAGGTGTGTGAGTTATCAACTGCTCACTGTCTTTATGGGATGTTTCACTAGGATTTCAATTAAGCGGTCGTCTAAAACCGGTTCATCGTTATCTATATTCTAATATCAATTTCAAAAATTCACTATTATATAGAAATGCGAGGGAGTTATGCATTCTTCAAATGAAACACTGTATAGTTATCGATAAGTTAGCGAATAGTACAGTGCAGTATAAAGTTTATTATGAGAAGCAATTTAATAAAGAAATAGTTTGCTGTAAACATGACTAAAGAAGTTGATTCTATCAGTGTTACCGCCCTTTTATATTCTACAAAATAAGTGCAATTTTCCATTCAAAATGCGTCACTAACAGAGAGAATTGGTGTTCAAATGGAGATGTGAACAAATTGAAACCACCGAATTTCATTCATGCAATTGAGAGATCCTATCAGATGCACAATTTCCCTCTGCCTGCTCTTTGAAGGTAACCCAATACAAGACCCCAAATCGAGATCATCTAAACCTTCAACATTCTCTATACTCTAAATTATTAACAAAATAAACATTTTGAAGGGAAGCCAACAGACGCCTCTATATAACCATATATTTCTCGGTTTATTGATAGCATATTGATAGCTCTGGCTGAACCTCATTTATATAAAGCAGGAAATATGGGCTCAATTTCCACTATTGCCAATCATATGTACCAATTATTATAAATTAAAGACCTTTAATAGGCTTCAAATGCAAAATATTGATTTCATTTTGATTACAATTAATTAAAATAATAATAATCATAATTACATAGGAACAGGTACTGGTACTCATGTATGTCGTATAATCTTATAAAAATAGTAAAGTATTTTATTGATACTGAAGGACTCAAATCAAGTTATTGCGTAACATTACAAAAGAAAAGTATTTTTATTAATAGGATGTTTTGTTAAAGTGAATAGCTTTATAACAAGCCAACGATGACAGGCTTTGGAAGTTTTAAGTTTAGAGACAATCGTATTATTATTTGTGAGAAGCAATTTAGTGAGAATATAGCATCAAATGAAATACTTACCAGAGAAAGCAGTAATACAATCATTGTTTTGCAGTCTATTTTTTTAAAGTGGGGTATAATCTGATTGCAACTTCATATAGAGTATAAGTTTAATACTTCAGGGTTGTGATGCATAGAAATAAATATGGACACAAACTTTACGAAAAGTTACTCAAGTATTTGAGATAACATGAAATAAAAAGGAAGAAAGAATTTTCAAGTCTTTTATCCAAAATAAAAATCTATTGCTTTATACGATTTGATACTTTTGAACAGTTTGTTTGCTTCAATTGTATGTTTATCAATAGTAATGTGAGGACAAGAAAATAAAAATAATAATTTGAAGCTCGAAAATAAAAATAAGGGCAGATAACAATGCAGAGAATGACTATCATTCTAAGTTGTGCTTTACTTTTATAAATTTGATTCAACGTAGAGATGAGCTCAATGTAATGTGTGGCCCAATTCTCTCTTTTTCATAACTCAATATCACTATTGGCAACATTGACTTCACTCCCTTTTGAAAGTTTCCTTTTCTATCTGACTAAATGTCTCACTGATGCAGCAAATCATTTGAAGCATTAAAGGGAAGCGCAAAACTGACATATTAATGGTCTATAAATGGCATGAATAATTCGCCAGGCATTGGGCGGAGGATCCAAATGAAGGTTTAAGGCTGTAGTAGAATAGCATAGAATAGCACAGAATAGCACAGAATACTCATATAATCAAAAAGAGAAGAGAAGAATGAGTGTGGAGATGCTTATAACGATTAATGTAATAGAGTATATAAGTGAAGCTATGAGTGAAGCTATGAGTGAAGCGATCGCCCTATCATACAGCATAATAAACGTTACACAGCGTGTTGCCTCATATTTGCAGAATAGTTGCCTTATAGTTGCCTTTCATTATTAGCCATTTCACTATCCTGTAAGTTGGCATTAAATGTAGTTCAGTTCGTCCTATGGAGTAAACTATCGTACTATCAGATCTGGTTAACTGCAATGCTTGCAACAGTGCTATGCATTTCTTCCCTAATCCCCGCTTTCAATGATGGACACTATGAACAGAAACTTCACTGATTGCAAGCCATTTAACCGAATAAAAATGAAAGTTGACGAACACATCTGCGAGCAGTCGTTGATACTGCAAATGACACTAAATTAGACACGCAAGCAAAACAAGCTCCTACTCTCATACCATCTATTCTACGCTCATTTTTTGCATTTCATATTTCCCATTTGCTATAGACTTGAGCTAACTTTAAGCTAATATTATTGGCTCAACAATCCTATCATTTTTTGCCTTATTTTTGCATAAATTGAGTGCAAACATCCTTTTCATGGTGAATCATTGCAGAAACATTGTATACTTGGTATGGAAGCTAAATATTTTGATTCACATAACGTAGAGTTTTATGAATTGAAATAATTAGTAATCATTTTATACGCATTTGTAATAATAATCTCATATTCACTATTTTACATAATGAATAAAAAAGACATTAACTAAAAAAATCATTTAGTATTATAATGATCTTTAATTAATTTCTGTTTTATGAATTGAAACTTTAAAAGTTCAATAAACTCCCCCTCCCCCCTCCCCCCAATCACACTTCAATCTAATTAACTTATTGTTCTGAAATACATACAATTTAAATAATTATTAATATTAATTTTAATCTAATCGATAATTATTATAAAAGTAAACTTAATGATAACATTTATAATATTCAATTTGAATAAATAAATAGAAATCGCTAAAAAGGTGTTATTGATAGATAAGTTTTAATAAATGAAATATTAAAGCTATTGTGAAATCTCATTAAAATAATGAAAATTTAAACTTTAAAATGCTAATTATATTATAATTGCATAAATATGTATTAAAAAAAATTATAATGGAAGCAAACATCTATTATGTAACGTCAGGCTTAGATCAAATTTTTCAGTTTATACAAATTTATTGGACTTATGAAAAGTTTTAATATATAAAAACTAATTAAATCGCTTTTTGATTTTTTTATTTACTAATAAGACGAGAATAGTCTAGACATATAAATAAAACAATGTTAAGGCATATTATTGTAATATTTAATCTATAATTGTGAAGTTTTTTGAAAATATCTGATAAGTTGAAAACCCTATTCAATTAATGACACGGATTGATTGAATTATATAATAAATAGATTTTTTACTCGATTTATCTATTTTATAGTGTATTTCCATTTAAAGAGTTTAGAATGGTTTTAAAATTTCACTTATACGATAGTTATATTGGAGTCAGTTATATATTTTGATTGTGTTGACGAGTGTGAGTCTAACTTGTCATGAGCTGTCGAGCGATGCGCTTAACTCAAAGATGCATTGATATGTGTAACTCTTGTACAGCTCACAGAAGGCAAAACTTAAAGCTTTTCTTTTGTGTAATCGATTACAATGTGTTGCTTTACATTTAGGTATAACTACTTTTAAATGATATCTCTATTTTGATCGTTTAACTTATTTTTGAGTGTTAAACAAAATGGTTTGTAAGAGAAGAATCAATTAATCGTTGAATAAATTACAAACTCTTTAGTAAACAATTTAAAATAGTACTCGAATTGAAAAATATGACAAAATAACACAATTTTAACAAACAATTAGCTGAAAGGTCTAAAATTGAATTATTCATAAATGGATGGTTTGGTTGTGACCAAGTTTTTGCGTCGCATATTAACAACAAAATTATTCTGAACTAATTGCTAATTAAATGATATATAAATAGCGCACAACTCCCACTCAAACCGCATCATAAGTTTTTTGTATTATAGTCTACTAATAAAAGTTTTCTTGAGTTATAACATAAGTTGAGTAAAAATTTGCATCAATAGTAGTGAAAGTGATACTAAACAACAATGGGAATTACTGATAGGGGAATACAAGAAGCTCACAATCTTGTTATAATGCGATATCAAGCCATAACAGCACTACATTTGTATGGCTAATCCATTACGTTAGTGCAATCGATGCCAGTCATTAGTCAGAAGCCTAATTGGTTACATAATATTTCCTCTTTCAATACATGTAGAGTTAGTTCTCTCTCTCCCTCACTCGTCTCTTTATGCTATGCTCTCTCTCCTCTTCTGCACTCATTCACCTCATTCATGAAGCTCTTATCCTTCTCCTAATAGGTAAAAGTATACACTATGTGTATGACTCATAACAATGATGGTAAGTATAAAATAAAATGATCCAAAAGTGAATTTATTTCTGTATGTAAAATGACCTCTTCATGAATCCATGATATGAAGCTAAATAAGTATGTATTATGTTATTCACTGAATTCTCCGACTTGTTTGTTATTTCGATCACAAACTGAGCTCCACTCAAATGATGGATTCGTTTATTTCATAAAATATTACGCTTCAAGTTATGGTTTTCAATGAATAAATATTATTAATAAAATTTCAATACAAACAAATGATTACTAGATTTGAATCCTCAAAAAATTGTACAAATTCAACAAATTGTAACTATTAAGCAATTATTGTTCATTCTTTAATAGGTTTTACAAATAATAATGATAAATGAGTTTTAACTATTAAGATGAAAAATTAAATTTAGTTTAGGTGTGAACTGAATCCATGAATTGACTAAAAAGGGGCGATTGTATAGTATTGTTAGCCAGTAAGCCAGTGGTAGCCCTGATTCAGCAATTGTCATTTGGATTAAAATGAGCTCTGACAGCAATGGCAGCTTAACAAACACCAGGCAAAGGCAGAGTGAATATATAAAACCTCAATAACCTTAATGCTTGCTATCAAGTAAAGAGAAAGTCTCCTCTGCATTGAATTCTTCCTGTCGAAGCTCAATGCAAACGTTAGTATTGCAATGGGAGGGATGATCAATGAGCAAAAGAGGCAAGTTTTGCGATTAAACATAGCATGGGGTTCACGTTGGGACATACGCTTGATTATAAGTTGGAGAAAAAGCTGATTTCAAATGAGGATCTATGTATGTCTGCATAATAAGTAGTGAGTTATGCAACAGAGCCTCATTGCGGGAGACAATGATAGACTCCAATTGCTCTAAATTAGAATTACATTTGAAAAGAATTATTAATTTAGTATAAATACAAAAGTAAAATAAATAAAATAAGAGTTTCGCGCAACACATTTAAGAAGATATTAAAGAAAGAGAATCTTTAATATCAAACCTAATGGATGTGTAGGAGAAAGCAGTAAAAACATCACGACTCACATCTTTTCCACTATAGCAATGATTCACATCTAAGACAGACTGAATTTCTCTCTTTTGAACAAACACACACACATACACACATCTCATCCATAATGTGCTCTACAGTGCTCTACTTGTGTTAAGATGAATGATAGCAAACGAAAAGTAAAGGAAAGCAAAAGTAAAGAGCATAAGCAATGGTGAAACGCTTCCATCAAGACTAGATTCGAACAGTACCGGAACCCTAAGAGATCTCTTCGTGCAATACTAAACTACATTATTTCTCTTTCTCACTCACAGACATTTCAGACCATCAGCAAATTTCATAAAAAACTGTTATCGCTATGGAAGGAAAACAAACTCTTTTCGATTTCTTGTAATTCTTTGACTAATGAACAATTGAAATGTGTCTTTAGTTTATTCATAAAAGCACTACTCTATAGGGATTAATGTATTTCTAAATCAATAGAATGAACCAATTGTTTGTATGAAATGAGTGAATATTTAGAAAAAAGTAATTTATTTATTAAGTAATAAAAATCATAAGTAGAATGTATAAAGTTGAGCACCTATTGGGTGATGTATAAAGCTTGCAATCTCTTTGCTTGCTTTGATCCATTTCCCATAGGAATAGCTTTCCCTCAGCTATTATGTAATGATTCTGTAGCATCATTTGTTCCTCAGTTCATATTATTTTCGCCGATAAAGATATTTGAGGCGTACGTAATATTACATTCATGTATAGTACGCTTGTTTGACTGCTGTCGACTTAATTGGATACCATTTTAACTTTGGTTTTCTCACTTCACAATCTCAACCTTTAAAGCATAGGAATAGTTGAGCCTAATTTGGCTCTTAATCTAAATAAAGCATTGAGTCTTAATAAATATTAGACTCAATCATAGAGTTATGAATAGCCTAAAGATTAAAACATATATTTTAGAACAATTGATAATGACTCGGATGACCTAAACCAATAACCGGTAAATAGTGGGGTAAATAATACTATTTCAGACAATAATAGTGCTGATAATATAATGTTGTCGTAGTGTATGGCATAGTGCTGAGCGCAATGCAATATAACATAAAGTTAAGCTTTGAATACATTGCTGACTAGCTTTTGACGTATTCGCTGATATTTCACATTTCGCATATATTCTCCCGTCTATTCTCTAGTTGATTATCTGCGGCGAAGGCACTTAACGGGAAGCTTGTTTGCACTGTGGCATAGAAAGCATAGCAAGCTATTGAGCTTAAAAGAGGGACAACTAAATAGTGTACAAGTAGTAGAGACTCATATTGAAATTGCACATATGGGCGTTATACCAAACTGTCCGCCTTTTCCTAAATTGAAGGTTCGAACCGAACACTAAGCAATATATACAGAGAAGTCCTGCTCAAGTTTTTGCTAAGGCTTCAAAACATCACATGAGAATCGCTGTGTTTTATGCTTCATTGCATACAGGCTTGTTTTTCTTGCTCAACGCTTTTAAAAAATAGTGGGCAGTATTGCAGAAATATCTCATATATATACAGCATATACAGCCAGATCTAATCATATATTGTATATATAATATTATTATATACAGTATATATAATATAAGTTATAATACAATAGAGTAAAAGAGTATATACATAGTGGAGGCACAATGTTTTAATGGCAAACAATTGCCAGTCAGACGTAAGCCCTAAAAGTATGTACTGTGTAGTGCACGATAAAAGCTTGGAATAAGCAATCAATACAGCGAACCTTTTCACAAATGGGTAGACTATCAAAGCTATTTAATAGTTGGCATAGTTGGTAGCAAATATACGTATAGCACAGAGCACACACTAAGTTATATGTGCAACCCTGAAACCTATTACTGGCAGAAGGATGGGTGCATTAATGAAGTAGAATGGGATAGAATGCTACAGAATGAGAACATTGCTGTTGCAGAGCTTCCTTTTTGCAACCAAATAAATTCTCAATTTTCTTCGTGCTCTGTTAAAAGGGAGGAAGGAATCACGCAAAGCAAGCTATTTCACTATTAAGTAAAGAGTGCGCTAACAATTAAATACATTACGACATAAAGTTTTCTTTTCACGGCTAACTCTATGTATTACTGACTAAACTAAATTATAATCACAGTTACACCAACTCTTTTATTCTAAAGCTTCTCAAATACTTTTAAGTTCAATCATAAGAGTTAATTATTATAAAAAATTAAATATATTATACAGTAATTGAAAAAATAATTTTCTTAACTTACTCTTTAGTTTTTTCGAATTTTTTGTCAATGAAATTGGCGAATGAGGTTCTGATTTGTCAATACCTGGCTCTGAATGAAATGAATAACATGTTGAAGAGTCATCTTCTTGTGGACTGTAAGACAATGACAGCGGCGGTATTAATAAAGTTGACTTATTTTGTTGTTGATGTAGACTCTGAGGTGAGTGTGGATTCGATTTTTCATTCAATTCAGGAGACGAGTGTTTGAAGGCTTTTGTAGAAGATGTTATCAAATTGGAGGAATGATTATAAGGGGAATGATTAACCGGGGAGAAGCTTCTTCGATTCTCATTGCACGATAAATTAAGCGGTTGATCGCATTGACTCACATTAATGTTATCGCATGACTTTATTTCGATGTCTAATAGCTTTTGTGTTTCGTAAACGTTTATCGATTCCTTAACCTTTAAACTTTTATTAGAATGATTATTATGTCGATGAATTTTTGAAACTCCATTCACCTGAAAATCGGTTTTAAAGCATTAAACTTAATCGGACTCGAGCATAGCTAACAGATTAACTGCTTTTTTACACGGAATACTCTCTATCTTAACAGCTGTTTGTTTGTTAAAACCTAAGGTGAGTTATTCTTAACTTTTTTTATTTAACTTTTTATAAGTTTTATTCTTCAATTCGTCGAATAAAGTATATAATCAGTGAGTTATCAAATCAATTAAATATAAAATACTAATCATTTTATATCATATCAATTATTCTTACGATTATCGCTAACACTATATTATAGAGTTATTTAAGAATTAATAGCTGTTTAATAAATTACTTTTATATGGGAGTGAAAGCACTTCTGAATCTGTTATTAACTTTATAATAATTATATTATTATTCATATAAAATATATAAAGCAATTATTATACCTGTTTATGTGATTTGTCAGCTGTGTCTGGAGTGGCAGTAACTGATGACATGCCATTGCTTTTGGATGATGTTGTTGTTGATGCAGATGATGATAAGCAGTTTGAACTGTTTTCTCTAATTCCAAGAATATCTTGAATAAGATACGAAGTTGGCTGCTTTGGAGGCTTTCCATAAACGTGCGGATGCCAACTGGTGCCAAATATTGAATGGTTTGATGTATAATTTGAAATAGTATTAGAACTGTTACTATTTGTAGTACTGGTCATACAATTGGTAGCATTCTCTTCCTGTTGCTGCATATTTGATGATTATAACGATGAGAGCAAAATAGCAGAATAGCTGTACAGTCAATGTTAGAGAAGATAATAAATGATCACTTTTGGCACAATTCTACTACTTTTAACTCTCAAGCAATTATCTCTTCAGTAAAGTAGCAACAAAATAGTTCACTCTCTATCTCTGTGTTCGCTTTCACTCACTATGAACCAAAAGCACACAACATTAGCAATGAATTTCTACTATACTTTCAGCTATAGCTATAGCATTACACTAAAGCACTTAGCATTAGCACCAGATTCTATGTGTGTATATATGTGAGTTTATGCAGTAAACGCCAGACTATATGTGAGTCTATGTCAGAGTGTGTGTATCTCAATGAGAGAGTAAAGTTAGAGTTTGCTGCGGATAGTGATGTACTGATATTCT
>JAQGCH010000630.1:0-20996 GCA_034699485.1 Nanhermannia elegantula | reverse complement strand
ACACCTTATCTCTTACATTGAATATAGAATATTCTTTTGGCTGTTGTGACAAATTAACCGGTGGTAAAACGTCCGAACGGATTCATATCTTGTCATCAATCATGACTACGACACAAAGCTATTGTGCAATATTGTAACCATTCTTCTGTATACTATGACGTGAATGAATACTCCTTTTGATAGCATGCGGGTTAACAACCTTATAGTCTCATAGCTTTTTTACCTCAATGCTCAATGACTTAATGCAATGCAATTTCTCTCTGTCCTGCTGTCACTTTCATTTTTATTGTTGGCTAAATCTCTTATTATTACCTAAGTTTGTGTTACAGCTTATTTATTTATTTTTCAAGCAGAATGTCTTAACAAATAAACCTTAAGATTAAATAAGGTTTAGTTTACTTCCAGAAACAATAATTTCTTATTGAAAGAAAAATTTCAAATTTTATTACTTACAGTACTTGATCTTTTTGACTCTATTTAATGGTAGAAATATATAGAAATAAGTAATAGTGAATATAGTATAAAAATACATTTGAAAATATTTTTTCTATTTAGTCGAAAATTATTTTATTGCTTTATTCATTGAAATTGAAATTTTTTGGATTCTTCTTATAGTCATTTTTGTTCACACAAATACTGTACTAACAAATGATTTATCGAAACCCATTAATCCTTTTCAATTTGTTGAGTTCACTGTTTATTGACTTTTGAGAATCAGCATAAATATATGAAAACTCGGATGAGTTATAATGTTATTATTTGAGTGCAAAAGAAATATGATATGAGAATATACTGTACAGTTTAAGTACAGTACAGTACTTCAATTTAAGACTTTTTGCATAAATTCTGCTTTCAATTGAAGCAAATTGAAATAGTTTTTAACCAACGGTTCACATTATGAAACATAAAATATTTCATTTTAAAATAAAAAATATTCTTAAAATTAATCGCTACCAGTCGTTGGGGCTGAAGGACTGTATATTAAAGGGTTATTGGTTTCATTTTCAAATGTTATAATTTCATGTGATTTCTTTTTATTTAGTTAAATAAAATTTTAATTAAAATTATAATTAAATTAAAAAAATTTACAAGTGTTGAAATTAGACTAAAAAATTGAATAAGAAAAATGTTCGTTTGCATATAATTTATTGCTTATTTAAAAGTCTTTTAATTAAAATAATAGACAAAGAATCGAAATGAATTGAATGTTTAAACTCTTTTCATTTGGAACTTAAAAATAAAAAAAAAAGCTTTTTTATGTAGTTCTGATTGCTTTCAATTGCATTCCGATCATTCACCTCAAAGTCATTCACTATAATGTGATTTAACAAAATACGGATTCCTTCATTCATGATTCTCTACTCTAAGAGAAACATTCCTCCACTTAAGTCTGAGGTGTAGGAGTTGTAAAGTTGATAGTACGAGCGTTACGATAAGGTATTCAATACGAAATACTACTGCGGAAAGCGTGGGAAACGAGTGATTCACTGCATTACAGCTTTCAGGCTTTCAGAATGATATACAGTACTACATAGTATTCTTTGCTTTTAATGCTACTCCTGTTTACACAAACTATGCTGTGCTTTATTGAGTTTTATCATGAGATTCTGAGTGCGCAAAATTCTTTAATTTAAGAATTTTGAACCCAAATGAAACTTGTGTTGAATGTGAATTCAAAATTTCGAATTGAAATCTTAACTATTTTATTACACATATAAAACATGAATTTCTTATCTACAATATTAGAATAACTTAAGGCTTTGAAAAAATGATTGGTATTATTGTTTTATTACTCAAATATTTAGTGTCCGCTCCAACAGAATCTTAAACATAGATATAATGTTTGAACAAAAATAGCATAAACTCAACTCAAAAAATCGATAAATAAATGAATGTTCAGCAAAATAGGGCTTTTATTTGTTAATTAACAATAATGTCCTTATTTGACACATTCATAATTAATAAGAAACTATTTTGTACCTAATTATATCATATAATTTACAGTATGTCTGAGTTTGTACAGTCAATATATTTAGTAACTGCTGTTCAAAGTTATTTAATGACATTAGTATTTCATTTCAATCCTGAATCAAATAAATGCAAACCTTTTATGTAATAAAATAACAATTGAAAAGCAAACGAAAACCACATAAATGGAAGATGACTGAGACTGCCTTTCTTACGGTTCAAGACTCAGTGACCACTTTTATGGAAATGAATTTTTACTATATCTATAATATTTATTATGATCTATATGGGCGTCACTGAGACGCCAGTCCATCAATTTTTTAGATCTGAAGGCATTATTTTATTTGATTTTATTTTATAACTCAGTTTTCCAGAAAACAAAAATACTATAATTCACTAAAAGCTTATTATATATCTTTAATTTAATTTTGATTCTAAATTATACTACTATTTTCATTATTTGAATTTTTAAAATAAGTTATTTGAAAGTGTGGGCTAAAAAGCATTCAACTGTATTTCTAACAAAATTAATGACAATAGTTTGCGAGCTTTTGTAAGTTAAGTGAAGCTATTTATCTAATAATAGATCTTTTTGGAAAATAATAGCTTTTGTACGTCTGGTAATATTTTGTAAAAGTCATTAAAATTAATTTTAAATTGCACTTTAAAGTTGACTTTTTAATTCATTTATCGAAAAAAGTATAAAAATTTAAAAATAAACTCATATCTCGAAAATCTTAATTTTTGTCAACAGGTTTTAAAACACTAATTCACTCCAATTATTTGATCGGAGTCTACATTAGCCTAAACTAAAGACTAATTTCATAATAATTTACAATAAAGCTGAAATTAAATTAGTTTCAAAGCTTAAAAACATAACACAATTATTTAAAAGAAAGTTTATTTCTATGAAAATGAGTTGATTCACAGTTGATGGAAGTGAACGACTTATACAGTGCAAATTGCATTGTGCAATGTCGTGACAAACAGAGTTTCTACTTATATGTGACATTTTGATTACTTAATCAGTAGTGTACACAAGTATAGAGAGCATAATAAATGTTTGTGAGACCTAAAACTGCTTAAGTGAGAGCCAATGGTTCGTAAGTAATGAAGATATCGCTTATTTCCGTAAGACATTGAGTAAGACAACTATGACTATCGTGTCGTCAGTTTCATCAAAGCTCGTCAGAGATTGTCTGTCACATACACCCCTCTCTTCATCCAAACCATCTTTAATGGTGTTTCTGACCTTTTCTTTTCGTATACAAAAGACTGTAACAACAGTATCACTGACTCAAACGCAAGATTATAATATCCTTCCTCTCCTATAAGATTTTTCATGTTCAGTCATTTTCATTTTTATTTTCTATTCATTTTCCATTTATTTTCGATTCAGCAAATAGAGTAACTCATAAGCACCATAAGTACAGTACAAATGACGCCAAATGTTATATACTATAAAATAATCTAAAACATAATAAGTTTGCGTTCAATAAAAATATCAAAATTTTTAACGTTTGCTGACTTGCCCTTTGATTCTATGCAGTGGTGGAATTCTTAATGAATTAATGCTTAGTTTTGAGTATATCTTAAGCAATAGGTTCTAAAAAAGATTAAAATGAAATGATATGTTGGTTACACAATGAAAACTTTTTTAATTAACTCATCAAAACTATTATATTATACAAACTGTTTCACTGGTATTAAACAGTATTAAACATAAGAAGCGAAATCACAACTTCATAATTAACTCATGCTTTTCATGTTATTATCAAACAAGAAAATCAACGCTACACTTATTTTTCATTTCATGTCATAATCTTTATATTTTTGTGCAAAAGCATACAATATGTGTCGATCTCATGGCTCTAATGTATTAATATCTTCAAATAATTTATATATATATTTATAATAATATCACAATATTTTTTATAGTATTCTAATATATATTAATATAAAGAAATATTAGTTTTAAACATATAAAGATATTACACGAAAACTCATTACTTGTATTGTATTTCAATAAATATAGTGCTAAAGCATGTCTTTAAAATTGAAACATTCAAAATACTGGGATTTGATTTTTGGTTTTGACTTAATGTTTTATACAGCCAGCAATGGTTTCTGTAACACAATAATGGGCTCAACGATAAGTTAATGTTTCGAATCCTTTCGAATGCAATTTCCCAAACCTTCTTGAGTGTCACTAAAAACACTTTTTAACACTATGTTAGAAGCAGTGCCATTGCGTCAGCACAAGAGACCGTCAGCTGTCTTGAGTTGAAGGGTCGACAAATGTCTGGACTTAATTATCTAAAATTAGTCGCTGTCACTTAGGTTGACAACACGTTTCGTAGGGCATTGTAATTATATAATTTAAAAAGGAGTGGGTAGGGGTCATAGCTTAGCGTTACATAGGGTCGGTTGGGGTTTAAGATACACCATTGCGTTGGTATTATTAATATACCTTAAAATTTTGGGAAAACTAATTATTTATGTTCAAAACTGATATGTAAGTTAACTCTTTTTTGAATTCAATACTAAATGCTGTGCTTTTTATATGTTTCTTCGCTCGAACACTTGTGAGAAATAATTTTAAACTAAAACGACTTTTTGTGCGTTATTTTCTTTTTTATCGAAGGAAAAGTGAAAATCAATACAAAACAAACCTAATTCTTATTGAAGTTTTGATGGTTTTCTTAAAGTAAAGCAATGTTTACCATATCTCTTGCGTTCATCTTTTACTTTATAACTTATTTACTCAATAATTAAATTTTAGTTTTTCAAAGTTTCTAAAATACATTAAATGAGACAATTAAAACATAATCAATAAAATGCTTTATTTGAAAAATAAAATATAGACTTTTTAGATGTGACAAAAGCGATAAAGAGTTCCTTCACATCAAAGTTAACTTGAGTTTAATGTGAATGCATTTGAGACCAATTGTTAAAGAAATAACAAATTTTATTGACTTGATTTACATGATTTTTGGATTCAATGACATTAATTCTTTATTTACTCTTCAAAAAGAAAGTGTCTCTTAAATAAGACGATTGTATGAAAAACAAAAATTTTCAATAAAGTTAAGTCAAAGTTGTTTTCTATGAAAAGAGAAAATAGAGTCTAAGTTTGAGTTAAGCCGTGCACAAAGCCATTGCTTAAAAACACTTATGAAGTTGAAATTAAATGGGCCATAAGAAGAGACCTATCCCTGTCAAATATATGGCAATTGTAAAAATTTTGCTCAAGAATATGATAGCTTCTGAAGAGCACAACAACATCAACAAAAGACGCTTTCTTTCAAAGCTTTCAAAGAAAGCTGCAAAGAGTGAGTACAGAAAGAAATAGCATAAAGGGGTCAAATTAGACTTTGGGGTCATAAATCAGATCAAGACTTTTCACAAATGTTACCCAACCTGTACGATGAAATGTTAAACATTTAAGGAGATACTCATGTCACGCCTTTTAGTGGTTTATCTCACTATTATTTACTATATTTTACTCTATGAATAAAACTAACGCTATAACTATCAAAATAATACTTTTTATTACTAATCGAATCTATACTACTATTAGTGTTTTGTGTTTTGTGCACCTATTTTCATAATTAGTTACCTTATTGTTAAGTTCAATTCCTGTTAAAAGTTTAATGAATTTTGAACATTACTGCTGTTGTAGTAATGATATACAAATAATTATTTAATTGATTTTCATGTTAAAGCTCTACTAACTGTTGTTTCAGAATTAAAAACTATAAATAAATAAATATGAGAAATAAATTATAAATAATTATGACTCTTATGTGATTCTAAATCTTCTGCTGAGCTCTGAGCAAGTTTTCATGTTTGGACAGTATAATGACAAACATAACTCAAAGTTTGTTTAGGAATACAGCACAAACTCTCGTTAATGCAACTTCTGTTGGATTTTTTTATTTATTATTTTAGTTGAAAAAATCATTTTATAGAGAAAATCTATGGGAATAAAAGAGATAAGTTATACGAATATAATTTGAGTATTTGATTTGATTTCACGTATTTTACTATCATAAGGAAAATATACGTTGTAATTAATAATTTAATTTCTTAATCATCATAAAAATAGGGTTTCTTAAGTATAGCCCAATTTCATTCATTATTATTTTTAGTATATATTAAAAATATCGATTGAATAAAAATTGGCGATAAGTTATATGAATCATTTTTGTTCTTTTTATGCTTTAAGTTAGAATTCTTTGATCTCATTTACATCTAATTGAATCCAATTTAAATGTAAATCTATTTATAGCATGAGAAGTATCTAATTCTACTTTCGATACTCGAAGCAAAGCTTGAAAGCATAAATCGGAGCTAAAATAAGTTTTCTTTCAGTTATAAAATCTGTTTCTGTTGATAGATATAAATATAAATTCATTGGTTAAGGTGTGCGAAAATATTCTCTGTATTCTCTCAAAAATTAAAAATAGAGCAAAGTTTAACGGAATCTAAATATTTAATATCTTTCATATTTATTTTTTAGGAACTTAAGTAAAAACAAAATCTCTAAACTTTCAGAAGAAGAGTTTTCAGGCCTAAGACAACTCAAGAGGCTTTGGCTGAACGACAACGATCTCTCCCAAATCCCAACTGATATTTTGAAATTTTTGCCAAACATTGAAGCTCTGTAAGTGATCTTTCGATTTATCGTCTCAATCAATATCAGACCTCTTCTTTAGTCAATAAACAATAATCTATTTTACTATTGAAATAAATGTTCAGCTATTCATTAAAATTTGAAAATCTGTTTATTTGAAATAAAGTCTTAACATATCTCTAAACCTTAAGATTTTCTCCAATTGCATAGAAAGCTACTCAAAGTGGTTTTCAGGCTATACCCAAATAAACCTATCTTTGAGTTAAGAAAATATTTTAATTAATTAGTTTCTTTCAATAAATTAAGAAAGTCTACAAATTCGACGTTCACTTAATAGGTATCTTTAGTATATAACCTGCAGTTTATTATTAAATGATGTTTTAATTACTTAATAATTATTAAATTTCAACATATCTGTATCAACATAATTTAATATTCAAGCACTTGATAATCAATCAATCAGTGCACTAATTGATAGATCTTTCAATGATCGCCAATAGTTATGCATATCTTTGCAGATAAGATAAATGAATAATGTTTTTTAAAACATACAAAACTGGCTTTTAACTGAACTGAATAATTTTCATTAATTATGAAGAAATTTTTATGCAGTATATTCATCCAAAATATTTTGCAATATAAAACATTTCAACAATTTATAGCTTTGAGTAAAATTCTAAGACTTTTGAAACGATAAAAAAATATTTTACTCACTAAAAGAATTAAAGATGTCTGAAAAACTTTATGTTTAAAATAAGACTACAATTTATGAGAAGTACCCTATATATGAGATAAAGCTAACGCAGTTGTTTGATTACAGGAGCATTGCTAACAACAAAATCAAATCAGTCGAGGATTTTGCATTTGCACATCATAGGCATCTGGCAATTCTGTGAGTAATGGATAAATAGGATACAAATCTTATTTCTGTTCCTTTGCAACAAATTCCAAAACTGTCATAAATGGAAAGATCAATAATAGCAATAACTTTTATACAGAGTTATTGTGCCGGTAATGCCCTTACCATTGACTGGAAACAAAAGCTTTTAGCTTCTATATTCATAACTTTCAATTTTATGCTAAAAATAAATAAATATACAAATGGCATAAAGTTTAAAAATGTCACTTTATTTATATAGAAATATATTTTTGTAAATATTCTAAAATTTATTAAAAGAAAAGAACACTTTTCTTTCATTTTAATGATAGATTATATTATTTTATGTGAGAGGTTGTGCCCGCCTTTCAAAACATTATAATTTATCATTAAAATTGCATATATTTGGAAGTCACTCATCATATTTGAATACATTATTATATTCTTAATATTTGTTCGCTATTTTAATCTCATTTTACAACATTCATTCATTCATTCAATCAAAACAAAATATTAATAATCCAGTCAAATAATAAAAGATATTAATTAAGGAGAGGGGGCTATAATTTCTTTTTTATACTCTGTAACTCTTTTCTAATTATAATAATCTTAAGAGATCTTTAATATCTAATTAAAAATAAAGGCAAATTAGTAGTGGAGCATAAGCTAAGCTAAAGCTCGCATATGAGAGCTTCTGAGTTTAAGTTTATTTTTAGTTGCGATGTGTTTCAAATTATTTAATGATTATTTTGATGATCAATAGTTTTAATTATATGATCGTATTGTATTCATTAGACAAACATTTAAATAGAAAATTAAAGTTTTGAATTAAACGTTTTATTACAATAAGATGAAAGCTCAAGCAAAAGCCATCACCGTTAAGCTTAAGCTTAAGCTAAAGCTTGCAAAATATAGCTTATTCTCTTCACTACAAAATAGCTTTGTTTAAGTAAATGAATGCCTGACTGTATTTCTACTTTCAATATGAAAATCATCTGTTATGAAAAAAGTTAAAGAATAATAAATGATTACTTTGTAACTGAATCTTTTTGAATATAAAATATATTCTATCACTGAATTCATTCAAGTAGTCTGTTTTGCATGCATTCACAATGTATTGTTGTTATCAAATGAATAGTTTTCCTCTAAGCTTACAATATATGGCTTTGCATTAATGTTTATAACGTTTAGTCTTTTTGATGAAATAAAATTATAAAATAATCGAAACACTCTCTGCAGATACAGTATTTATAAAAGCAGTTCACGAGTCGATAGTTTAGAGACTTTCTAGAAAATATTGTTAGAGTCTAGGATTGTCTTAAATATCAAAATATTTAAATTTTATAAATGTTATAAATGGATTCCTTTGTAAAGTTATAATATTGAGTGGCATTGCATGTGTTTTTCATGTATAATATAAATTACTTCCTTTTTGAAGTAATACAAAACTTTTGGTTTGAATTTAAACCATAAAAAGTATCTGATATTAGAAAAAAGAAAAGCAAAACGTGAGTAAGTAAACCACAAGAGACTGAAACAAACTATTTCTTAATATACTTCTTGTATTATACTTACTGCTTTACGATTTCGGTCAGTGACCGAATTTTACCGAATATGACTGCCGAAACCAAAAAAAATCTTTCGGTCAGATGTCATAGTTTATCGAAATTGACCGGAAAAATCGCTATTATGTGAAGTATTTTTGTGCTTATATTCCTTTAAATGTTATTCAGAACAATTAATAAAACGTGTTTACTATGTTTTAATTATTTATTACATTAAATAATAAATGAAATATTTTATTTAAATATAAATCATTTGTGATAATGTCTTGCAAAAGAAGCAAAACAGCTTAAGAATAGGTTTAAGAGTTTCCCGACGATTTGATAACAATTTACCGAATATGACCGCCGAAACTAAGAAAATGTTTCGGTCAAGTTTACCGAATTTAACCGCCGATTTTATAATTTTAAAATGACCGAAATCGTAAAGCACTAATTATACTGTATATGCTGTAGATACAGAAATAAGTTACCGATATTCACTGAGAAAGTTTTGATTTCAAACTTATATATTTTTGATTCAATGCAATAATACTTTTATAATATTATTGTAATTCTCTTTATTCGTCAAATGTTTTGATAAGATCTCTAGAAAATGGGACAAAGCCTTTGATTTATTGCTTGTGTTAATGTAATGTATTTTCTTAAAGGGATCTGCAGAACAACCAAATTAATGATATAACACCGCTGGCATTCATTGGACTTCATTCACTTAAAGTATTGTAAGTATTAAACAAAATTTGATGCTATTTATGATGCTATTGAAGAAAAGGGTTAACTCATAGAGGATTCAAACATATAAATTAGTCTTAATTTCATTTGATTTAAGCATTTAATTAATGACAATTCATGTCTATTATTAACTTATTTTTGAATTGTTTCAACTTATGCTTTAGTCCAGTGATCGGCAACACATTCAGCCGAAAGGGACAGAAAAACTCGACTTTTTCCGACTGACTGCAAAAATATACAAAAAAATTACTTTAAAGTAATTTTTTTAAATTGAAATATATTTAGTTTACAGAACTACTGATATGATTGATAGCGCTTTTTAGCAATGCTTTCAATAAAGTGATCAATGATTCTATTCATCTATTATTTGTGATATCAATAAATACCTCAATTATTATAGATGAGCATAATGAACCTCAGAACCTCTAGAACCCAAACCCGAACCCGAACCCGAACCTCGAACCTCAGGTTCAAGTTCGGGTTCAGGTTCAGGTTCTAAATTTTGAAGAGGTTCGGGTTCGAGGTTCCAAGTTTAAGAGAGGTTCGAGGTTCGTACACAAACCTCTGGAACCCGAACCCTGCTCATCTATCAATTATTGTCAATAGTGTTGAGTTGAGTACAACTTATTTATTATCATTTGAATCACTCTTTGAACCACTTTTGCATCGATTGAGTCCTCATTTGTGAAGAATAAGTCAAAACTGTCTTCAAATTGAATTGAATCGAGGGTTCAATTGAGTGATTGCTTTCCTCAATACAAACACACAAATCATTCAATTTTTTGAATTGTTTATTATTATTGTCATTATATTGACATTACTTTCGACCCCACTATTATTCACATTATTGTCCATCACATGAATCATATCTTGAACTGCAGTCAAAACTTCACTATTTATTGAATCAATTATTTAATTAAAGCTAAATCTAAATTAACATAAATTATTAATAAATTGTAAACAATTAACGTATTTATGTATTTATACTTACATTAAGTGAGTCTTATGTTTACATAAATAACACTTTTTATGTATAGCCAAAAAACAACTCAAACGACTACCGATTAAAGTTTATTTGTAAAACAAATTATACAGTTTGTTAAGAACTGTTTGGCACTAAAATCATTTCAAATACACAATTGTATTATTATAGTAGTAAATGATTATTAGTCCCAAAATCTTTCAAGACTTTTTTCTATAGAAAAGCCGAAATCACCTCCAATTTCCCAAAGTTTGAGAGGACAGCAAAAAAAATCTATAGTTTGCCCTAGGCAACCCTATGCCCTGCCCAAGTATACTTTCAACCAATTTATGTTCAAAAAAGAACAAGTGAAGCAACACATAACATTAAAATATATTTCATAATTAATCATTTAATATGCAAAAAACTTTTTGCTTCTTTAGTATCATATTTTGCTGTTTACTTATGATTTATTTTTTGTTCAATATTTTAAATCATTTCAATTTATTGTATAATTTTGTCATATTTTTCAGAGAATTAAATGGAAACCGTCTCCGATCACTGCCTGTTGCCATATCTCAACTTCATTCCCTCCGCGAATTGTATGTGTCGTAAATATAGTTTAAATGATAAGATCAATAAATTAAGCGATTATTCATTAATATTATACACTCTTTTTTGCATTGAAGTATTACTGCATTTCATAAAAGACTAATCAGACTAAAAATCATTCATATTATAAGCAGAGCCTTGCCATGTAATGAGCAAAGGGGGTTCAGCCCTCCCAAGCATTTCTAGGCATTTAATTGTAGGTCTGTTCTGATTAAAATGTTATATAATTTTGTATTTTCCTATGTCTGCTTCCAACCAAAAATTTGTGGGCACTGCAGCATAAGTTTAGCTTCAAATGTATTTTCTTGTGTCACTTAAATAAGTAGCTCTTTTTAATTATCACTCAATATAATATATTTAATACAATTTGTTTTTTCTTCCACAATAAGGACCATCACTAACAATCAGCTGAAGTATCTGCCCGATTATGCGTTTAGAAATAACTCGCAGTTGACTTTATTGGAAGTAAAAGGCAATCCATTAGAAGACGTGTCGATTAATGCTTTCGTGCAATTGCCTTATCTCAAAAAATTGTGAGTTTCAGTTCTTATAATTTACTGTTATTATCGGCAGTAACTTAACTTAATTGCAAATTCACAAAAGAAAACTAAATTTTATAAAAGAACTAAAAATACATAAAATTTTATTTTATTCTTACATATTATATTAATTTATAGGTGCCCTCATAGGTAAATTTACTAACCCAAGCACAAGATCTACCTTTTCATAGAGTATACTCGAGTATACTGTACTTATATTTTTATTTTTTAATAAGTGATAGAATTTTGGATGAGACTCAACAAGTATTAGGACTAAATATTTTACTACAGAATCGTGAACTAATCAATCGATTTTTATTTATGATGCATATATCGGTGCATTAACAATATACGTATCTATTGTGTGTATCGCATAATATTTGATGATTAAAAGTCAGAAAATGCGGATTTTGCCAAAAATCCATGACATTTATCTCCGATGGATATTAACGTTGTTCTATTTGTTGAGATCTTTCAATTGATATTTATTACAACTGGGGTCTTGAGAATTGGCTCCTATTGGGAATTCGTTAACTTCTTTTATAACGGATTTTCATTGTTGATAGTTATTGATTGAAATTTTTATCTTTTTATGTTTGGCTCTTCAAAGCAGTAGTATTTCGAGTATGTTTGGGATTTAGGTTAGGCTTAAAGTTTTCTGTTTGAATCATATTCTAAAGTCCTATACCTTTTCTGTGTAAAATTTTTTCAGTTCAATGAATTCTTATCGGCCAGGACTATATCTATTTTAAAACATTTTAATGATTGGCTTTGGTAAAGCTTTTTCTTGAATTACTCAATAAAATAAAAATATATATGTTTTATCTAATTGTTAAGTATGGCAACTATTGAAACAATTCAAATCCTCAGTCATTTCAATTTTCTAACAGAAATTTTCTATTAATTAAAAAAAACTAATTAACAAAATTTATTTAAATTATGTATCAGTTAAAATTTGAATCATTTGAATTCATACAAACTTTTGAGTTTAAAGAACTTTCAAATATTTCACTAAAATATGCATAAATTTTGATTAAACTATTATTATAAAAGATTCAATTGATGTATAAACGGAAACTTTTTCATTTAAAAGAGAAAACTCATGCGTTAAGAAACAATTTATTTCATTCTTTTGTGAAGATTTAACTATTTGGATAACATATAGAATGTTAGTTAGACTTATTTTAATCGTATAATTGCACAATAATTTGTTTATCTCTAATTTGTAATAATAATACATTTATATAACGACATAAATCTAATGCTGATGATAGTCAATAAATCATAAAACTCATTATTAATAATAAAATGCAGAGAACCTATTATTAAATGAATAAGCGTTAGTTGTCTTAAATGTTAGCGTTTTCATAAAATGTTGCAATTCAACTCATCCTAAGCTTATTTTGATGACTAGTAAAGTCTCCTTCAACTAAATATTAGGGTAACAGTATTTCTAAGTTTCGTTTTAAATTATTCAAAAGTGATTCTTAAATAGACTGTCATGTGTTTGCTTCAGATTCATGTCTCGAATCAATTCAAATATCTCTTTGAATAGAATAGATTTAAATGTTGAGCCCATCAATTAATTATATAAAAATATGGTTATAATGAGTTTCAATAATATGAGATTAATTACTCTGAAGCAAAGAATTGACTTTTAGGCACTCCTTAAATAACTCAATTTAAACAACTCTTTGCTATCTTTTATTTGAATTATTTATTGAGTGTTTAATTCATTGTTTGGTCGATATATAAATTAAATGATGTTTGAATGTGTTAACTATTAGTCTATTCTAAATAGGTAAATTAGTTTCATTTATACAATATACCAATTCTAAGGTATCAATTTGTGGTTCTGTTGCACAAAACAATGTGAATCAATAAGTGAAAGTAAAGGAAAGATTGACCGACACATATATTTGCTGATACATTAAGTTATGATGAATGTAGAAGATAGTGAATGAACTACTTTTTAAAATTCTTTTTCTTCTTTTGATTTATAGAATATGTGCTTTTCTTACTCCATATAAACTATATTCTGACATTTCATTAATTTTTAGATTATTGAAGCCTTTGTCGTAATAATTGTTAAACAACTTATTAGAATTGTTTTCAATTAATTTACTGATAAATCTTTTAATTTCATAAAATATCTTATAATTATATATTAAAAATTTGTGTTCTTTTAAAAAATAGTGTTTTAAGTTTTAACTTTGACTAAACTTAAAATAGAGTTTTAAATGCTTGAAACTGTCATTAATGTGTTTTTTTATATTTTAAAATATTTGAACTAAATTTGTAGTATTTGGCAATTAGTTTACATATGAATAAATGGTTTTATTTCCAATTTTTAACAAATATCACTTTCCAGTAGTGAAGTATAATCAAAATTAGAATATATTTAGAGCAGAAAATATTTACTTAGGTTTCCTAAATTTCTGAGAATTGCAAAAAAGCGCTTTTGCTTGGATGCCAACCAGTAAATGCATCAGATATTTGTTTATATACTATATTATACTTTAATTTAATTAATAGTATCCCAACAGTCGAGAGAAATCATTTGAGTTCAACAAATTAAAGTCTTTGAGGAAAACCCTAACCATTCAAATCGATTAATAATAATGAACCATTAGTTTTCTTATTGTTGGTTACGATTACTTAAAAGTTCAATAACCTTAAAAGATATTATTTTTCAAATGACTTTCTATTTTTTATGATCCCATGAAATTACCAGCGAATACGTTAAATGACTCAATAATGGTTTTCGAATCAAATTCTATTAGAGCTCATTCTATTTTAATAGATAGCTTGTTCTCAGTACAAGCCTTTGCATCTTTGTATCTCAGATAACAGTGAAAGGCTTGAGTTACATGCAGTGCATAGTAAACCAATTAATTCATGTATCGCGATACAGGACAGTACTATTGAAAATATTAATATTTCGATGCTTATACAGTGCTGTAAACAGGAATTTGTGTCCAGCGGGACAAAACAGTTTTGGTAATATTTAAACAAAAATTTAAAACAAAACAATTTTTTTCAAATTCATGCTGAAAATCCTTTAATTTTAAAAATATCCATAATTATGTGTTTAGTTGGATCTAAAGATAAAAGTAAATACTTTATTATTACGCCTATACCACCACCTCGACTCTTCCCGATCGTAACAGTTCTTAATAGAACGTTAATCTATAAAAATAAAACCTTTTATCCCTCACTATCAGTATGTAAGAGTTTAAATAAAGCACGATTTAGATTATGTTGGTTGTGCTCTAATTTGAACTTAACTCGAATTTGATACTTTCTTAAATGACACTTTCTTACATTCATTTTACTATATTTTACGTGCAATCGTTTATATGAAAGTATGATTTCGTGAGTCAAAAATTGTCAAAATTTTTAATTCTTACACATTATTTAATTTCTCGTGAAATATATATAAAATAAATTCTACGGAATATCAACACAAAACACATTCTCTTTCACAACCTTTTAATAGACTAATATTAATATAAATATTTCTATTTTTAGGACTCTATCAGAAGTACACAGATTACAGATATTTCCGAGCTTTGTCGGTACCGTAGCTTTAGAGCATTTGAAAATAGATAGGGGAGAGTTGAGGCGAATACCATCAACACTATGCGAACAAGTTCCTCATCTCAAAAGCTTGTAATTTGAGTTATCATGCATGCCATCAAACAAATGATGATATTTTAAAAATACAATTTCAATTTCCCACAGAATCGTAAAGTCAAACAAAATATTATTACTGCCAAAGCTGAGAGGTTGTAATGAGCTTAGGTTATTGTAAGTTACTCTACGTTTCTCATTATTTCATGTTATCATCTGATAAATTACTAATTTTTATAATCAATTTAATGCTCAAAATAAAAATTTTTGAATCTATTCATTTACTTATTGAATAGAGATTTTAGTTATAATCATATCAAATCATTTGGAGACGAACCAGTATTTCATAATCAATCAAAACTAATAGATTTATTTATGGGCCACAATTTGATAACAAACATTCCACAGAATGCATTCATCGGTTTGTCGAGTCTAAAAGTACTCAATTTAGTTAACAATAGAATATCATTTATTCATTCACAAGCATTTTTACCTCTCATCTCATTAAAAGATTTGTAAGTTTGTATTCGATTAAAATATTCAAATCAATTAAATATGAGTTTTAATATAGAAACTTAGGAGACAATAGATTTCCAACACTGCCGACTGAAGGACTACAGAATATAACCGAAATCAAAGTATACGGCAATCCAAATCTGAAAGAGTTTCCCCCAATAGAAACCTTCCCAAAAGTTCATACATTAGCGCTTTCATACGCTTATCATTGTTGTGCATATATCGGACGCACTCATTCGCCAACAGACAATCCATCCTCTCTTCAAGAGTCGATTGTATGGTTTGATAAAGAAGACGCATGGAATACAAATATGACAGATCTATGGCCCGGATCCGAAAATGTCAACTTTTCCACCAAATTCGAAGAGTTCGCAAACAAGTTATGGAAAAAATACGGTCGCGATTATACAATACCTGATAATTTAGCCGAATATGCGGATCAGTATTTCGAAGATTATAAACCGGCCATTACTGGTGATGAAAGTTTAATCAGTAGTTTTCCGGTTCAATGTCTGCCACAACCAGGTCTGCAGATCTCAATTATTTGATCATTAACTTTGAAATTAATTTAATATTAATTACTTTGAACGCATTTAAAGGTCCTTTTATGCCGTGTAAGGATCTGTTCGATTGGTGGACATTGAGATGTGGCGTTTGGATTGTATTTCTTTTGGCATTACTTGGAAATGGAGTTGTAGTTGTAGTTCTGTTGTTCGGCAGAAGTAAGATAGATGTTCCGCGATTTCTGGTCTGCAACTTAGCTGTGGCTGACTTTTTCATGGGAGTATATCTGGGAGTACTGGCCATTGTGGACGCGTCTACACTCGGAGAATTCAAAGTATATGCGATTCCGTGGCAAACGTCTTGGGGCTGTCAAATGGCGGGATTCTTTGGTGTTTTCAGCAGTGAATTATCTGTTTATACTCTGGCAGTGATAACAATGGAACGCAATTATGCGATAACACATGCGATGCATCTCAATAAAAGATTATCACTGAAACACGCGGGTTATATCATGTCTATTGGATGGAGTTTTGCACTCTGTATGGCTATATTGCCTTTAATCGGAATAAGCGATTATCGAAAATTTGCGGTTTGTCTTCCATTTGAAATCGAGGACTCTCCCTGGTCTCTCACTTATGTCGTGTTCTTGATTATCATAAATGGTGTCGCTTTTCTTGTCCTCATGGGATGCTATCTTCGTATGTATTGTGCAATCAGAGGATCTCAGGTATGCCTTAACTGTTCATAACTTTAAAGTTGTCTAAAACAGCAAAACATATTTCTAGGCCTGGAATTCAAACGATTCACGTATTGCTAAACGTATGGCATTATTAGTATTCACTGATTTCTTGTGTTGGGCTCCGATCGCATTTTTCTCTTTAACTGCCGTTTCTGGTTATCATTTAATATCTTTAGAAGAGGCCAAAGTTTTTACCATTTTTATATTGCCATTAAATTCTTGCGCGAATCCATTTTTATACGCGATATTCACCAAACAATTCAAAAAAGATTGTGTCCTATTATGTAAGCGTATAGAAGAGTCGAGAGTGACTCGTGGTATAGGAAGGTGTAGGCATTCATCAAACTTTTCCAATCGTCACACGCCTGCAGTTTCTAATTCAGCGGTTGAAAGAAAGAGTACTGGCAGTGATCAAGTGCCACAACTTGTTTGCCAGTGTGGTATTCATAAACCAAAGGTTACAAATTCTATAATTATTTGTATAAAAAATTATGTAAAATAAATATTTATTTGTTAATTGATTTCTAAAGGCTTTCATAGAAGAGGTGAGATTAATATCGAATCCAAAACTTTCTGTTGGATGGAAAAAGAGAGCAATCAATTGGTTTTATTTAAATAAAAAGAGTGATTCAGAAAAATCAAATGTCGGAAATACGAACGGGAGCTCTCAGAGTCAGAAGCATTCGGATCGCACCACTGGCAGGACATCCAGTATTTCAAGTGAAAACTTTTCCTCGAGATCTGATTCATGGCGTAACGCAAATATTCCCATGAAATGTATCGATAAGGCAAACGTCAACAGAACTACAACTTCGAGGCATACAAGTCCTGTAGCAGTTCGGGGCAGAAGAAACTCATGGAATGTTTCACGAAAAGTGAGTTTATTAGAAAAAAGTCCAAAAATTCATAAATTTTAATTTATTTCTTAAGGCTTCACACGATTCAAATATATCGTGTTCTCGCCAGGAATCGTCATCCACATCAACCTATACCAGTAGACTCTCCCGTTCATCGTTCAGCAGTGATTCTTCGGGTAAACAAACTGCGAGTTCGAGTTTGGGCAGCAGTGGTGCCGGACCTTCAGGTTTACAAAAGCAAGACTTGGCTAATAAATCAAAAGTATTGAATGCTCACAATTCTTCAGATATACCACAACTCTGTCGACAAATGAATATTGAAGATAAGCGATTGGGCCAAAAATCAGCGGCAAATCGTATGGACTCAACCGGTTATTTGTGTCACAATTGTTCGAGAAAAGAAGTTTTGCATTCAAATAATAGTTCGCAAAAGAATATTAAATTCAAGAACAAAGAGTTGGAAGAAAAGTTCAATTGTTTTTATAATAGATTAGCGGAAACGAGTCAGGAAGAGAGCAGTGACGAGCCTATCATTGTGTCCACAGACCAGTCGACGTGTGGAGAAAATAGGCTCGAATTAAGCACTCATAGTAGAGATACTGCCGAAACATCAATACAAGACAGTATATCATCACAAGGTTTAGTCAAAAGTTTTTATTCACTATTTTTGTTTAATTAATAGATTTTACTTTTCTTTTAGACTTTGAGGTCCACACTCAGCCCTCAATCCAAATCGGACTTCAATCACCAGATGATGAGATTGAAATGATGAGTAAAGCCGCCAGTAGTAGAGCCTCTTCGAGTCATAGCGTGAAAACAGCTTTTCATTATAGCAGAGAAACAATCAAAGACCCGAATAGATTGGGTATAAGTAATGAAAGCATTAGTAAAACTCATAGTTTAACTAATATTGGAAGCTGTGAAACGAGTAAACTTAAGGGACGTAAAGTTGCTTCAGATAATTCATTAAAAAACTTGTCGATCAAAAAATTGCCATCACTTCTGAGATCATTGTCTAGTCAGAGCACTATTTACTTTAATAAGAAAAAATCCAAAAAATTGAGTTCGAGACAAACTCATTCCCATTATAGATCAGCTGATAATATGCCTCAATTTGGATCACATTCATGCGAAGCCATAAACAATCAGATGTCAGACTCGAATTTGAAGAAAAGAAGATCAACAGCTCATGAATTGTATGAAACAAAAGAGCTTTGTGATAGTGATGAAGATGAGGATACCGATGACCAATATTTGCTTCAAAAAGCAGATATCGGTAAACTTATGAGTGATAAAAAGACAACGAGTGATGTTATAGTTGAACAACAGGTCCAATCGAGTAGTATTGTTAGTCAGAATGATGAGCTGCCTCTTATTGGGGCCAATGTTCAGAAAGACCCATAAGTAAAGGGTTGAAAATTTGTTGAGTTGAAGCTTGAATTGCTTCGAGATATCTCAGCTTTTGAGGGGAGTATTAATTTGTAAATTTTTCTAAATGTATGACATGCAATGATTTAAACTGTCTTCTCATTCATTTATATAATCTCTTATTTATTATTGTAAAGTATTTATATGAAAAATTGTTATCTTTTATGTTTATGAAAAGTAATGGGAATTCTATCTTATATGTAGTAAAGAGAAATGACCGAAAGAAAGGATATTTTCAAAGTTTGAAATGCTATGATATACTCATTTAATACGAGATTAAAGTGTATTTTCCTAAATAAGGATCACTAATGCTTTGTTAATTTGAGTCAAGTAAGGAGATAATGACAGAACTTGAAGCAGAAAATAAAGTTTAGCTCTCAATCAAATTGATTGGAAATGAAAGTTTTGAAAGTGTAATATCTTTTTTTACTAAATTTAATTTTTAAAGCAATTTTGTACGGAGTGTTTGATTATTGAGAATAAGATTGAGAAATTTTTTACGAATTGATTGAAAACTTGTTGAAATCATTACTTATTTGTAATGTCAGTACAGTATTTCTAAAGAATTTAAGTCCTAAAGTAAGTTAAGATAAGAAACAAATATTTGTAATAAAATTTTTGCACATCTTTTACGTAAAGTCTGATTAAAACAGTCAACGAATGCAAGTGTGATAATAATGTTTAGGAAAGAAGTATTTGTGGATAAAATGTTTATCGAAAGTACGGTCTAATAATTTTGAGAGTTTTTAAATGAAAGTTTTAAAATGTTTGAAAGAATTGGCTATTTTCATGTATCATAATTGTCCAGTAATTTGGTTTATCTCATATATTATTAGTTTAGGTTAAATTCAAATGTAATTTAAGCAAATTTACTCTTTTTAAGTATCGGTACTTTGAACTGTGATATAAATCGCATCAATCTTTTACACTATTGTCATAATACTGTACAAATACATGGCGTATGTGTGGTGTCAATTTTTTTGAATATTAATCTTATTTATATGTAATTGTCATTAAGTAATTGTGAACCTCTATATCTATTTCTGATTTCTTATAAATGAATACAAATCAATAAAAAAGTGTTCAAAAATCTTGAATTTTAAATAATTAGAGTAATAATTTAAATTTAAATTTCACTCTTATAGTATTCCAAATATAAATTAAGTATAACTTTTTCTAAGTATTATTTGATTGTTTCAAATCAAAGCTTTCAATTAATGAGCAATAAAAGAATTAATGATTATAATCATTAAAAAAATACTCAAATTGAATGACAAATAATAATCAAATTCTAAAAATATCAGACAATAATTTTAAATAATTTCACAAAAACATTACTTAATGTGAAGCTTTTCCCAGAAGAGTAGCGTTAGTAAAAATATTTTTTCTATAAAGGGCTTAATTCATATCAATTTATATATAAACGAACTTT